>CAUYQU010088153.1:0-60668 GCA_963574635.1 Cheracebus regulus
AAATAAAATATTGGTTGGCTGCTTATTTGTTATTTTCATCCCCTATTCCTTCCTGTCTCCATTGTTAAACACAATTATTGGCATAAAAGAGGTTTTTAATACCCATTTTTAGACTGTATTGTAGCCTGGGCAATAAAACAAGAATCTCATTCTCTCTCCCTCTTTCTCTTCCTCTTTCTTTCTCTCTTTCATTTTTTTTCTCTTTCTTTTGCTGTTTCTTTCTTTCTCCTTTTCTCTCTTTTTCTAAAATCTCTTCCTCTTTCATTCTTTTTATTCTAAAAAAAAAAAAAAGAAGCCTTGCAGGAGTGACTTCTGTGAGAATAAGCAGTGCTGGCCTTTCCTGGGAAATGTGCAGCTTGCTATGTGCTACCGGGGACACTTAAACTTTGTATTTTGCCCAGGAAATCAAAACACTCTAGTTTAATTGAAGAAAATAAGTGATCTGCTATCTCAAATTCTATTATTTGACTTGTTCAAACTTGAATTCTGAAATATTTTCTTAAAAGCCCAAAGCAAAAAATATAAAGTGTATTATTGAGTGGTTCTTTAGACCATCTTCTGCACATGGTAATTGGTTTCTGTGTAAGTAAAGTGTTTATTGTCTCCTAGAAATAAATATTTAATAGGCTCAAAGAATTTTAGAGGTGGATGGATCTTTAAAACTCATCAACATTTTTTTTTAACCCAGGAATAAAATGTAGGCCACAAGATAGCACCTACAAGAGTTTAGGCAGGAGGATCTTCCTGAGTTCCATGGAAGTGGGTGGCCAGCTGCTGAGCTGTGACTTCTTCTCTTGGAATCTGGAAGTCGGAGCTCATCCTCATCTCTTCCCCCTCCTTCCACATCACATTTCTTGGAACAGTGTTGGCATAGTTCAATAAACGTTTATTGAAAAATAATATGAAATCAAATGTATGCTCCTTTTCCCCCTGCTCCTGCAGGAGGGAAAAAGGCATTTTGTTCTAGTTGGCCAGAGGGATGAGTGAGAACGAAAAATAATGTTTGCTTCTATTATATTAAGAGGCTACTTCTTTTAAACTACTAAGCTAGTAGCCTGTGATCCTATAAAATGGCTTCCATTAACAAAAAGAACAGAACAACGAATGGAAATGATCAGGACTGAGATCTGTTGGAAAGGCTATTGGGAGATGTTTGTGCAGCACATGCTCATTACTATGTCTGGCCCAAGTCAATTTTATTTAGCACCATAAAACAGAGTTCACTTATGATATTTTAAGCATCTTAAACAAAGCAAGATTTATGCTATTGGGCATGACTTTGGGCCTTCCTCTCTACCCTGTTTTCCACAGGTCTGGAAAGGCGAGAAACTGTTTCTTTATGCATTGCGAGTGTAAAGTAGGAAGCCCCCGCCTTCTCCCTTCTAATATCACCAGCAATGAATAGGCAGCGTGTTTCCCATAATTCAGCAATAACTGGGCTATTATTCTTTAATGCTTCAGTTTATTAATGTAACCACTGTGTCATTCCTACCATGCCCATGTAATTAAATTACTCAACAGACATTTGATAGGAACTTCTCAATCCCCACAAAAGCCCAGAATTTCTATGCCCCTTTGTGAGTCCCTAATGAATGGGTGGCACAGACACTTCTGTCATCCATGTTCACTCACTGTCCTTTCCTGACTGCTCTCCTGTGTCATAGGGGCTTGCTCCTGCAGACAAACTGGGAACCGTTCTAAGGGAGAGGGTCACATTTCCAACAACGGCTAATGCAAGGCATGCTATCACCTTCCTCTCTCTTTGTCCTGCTAATGTAGAGGCTGACCAAATTAAATTCCAAAACCATGTCTGCCATGGTAAATCAATGGTGCATTCTTAAACCTTGGCTACTGAATGCTAATCCTTACTTAAGTCATGATTATAAAGGAAAAATACACTGAAAGTTTGTTTAAAAATTAAAGCAATCACATGCTTATCCAAATATATGTGATTCTATGACTTTCTGAAAAGAAAAAAATACACTTAAAAATTAAATATTTAATCCTTAAATTTTATAAATGAAGCTATAATAATGAAGCCTCATCCAGAAGCTACCCCAATCCATCTTGGAAAAAGGTATCTGTGATTATTAATAAAATAATGGACTTTTCTAAACCACTCAACTGGTCATTTCAAAATGGTAATTTCAAAGTAACACTCTCTATTAATGTTATAGAACTTGGACAGGAACTCATTAAAATAATCAAAATAGATTTTATAGTAAGACTTCATTTCTGGAAATGGTACTTTAGAGACTCTAGATGTTTCTAAAGATTTAAAAAATTCTTATATTTTACAGTTAACACAAATATAATTAACCTAGTAGATGTATTTGTTATGTAGAATACAGATTTGAATACAAATCTGGATGCCCAATTTTTGAATATTTAAATTACATGATCTGTATATCACAAGAAGAATATGGGGATATGTAAGTGCATCAAATTAAAAATCAAGATCTAATTTTAAAACTATTTGCTTTTACAAGAAAAAAAGCATCAAATCAAAGTATGTGATGCCCAGATCAAGACTGAAAATGCTTATGACAAACTAAACTTGTATTTTAAAAATTTGTATAAATTTAAGAGGAACAAATGTAGTTTTGGATATACTGTGTAGTGGCGAAGTCTGGGCTTTTAGTGTAACCATCACTCAGATAATATCCCATCACTCAAATTGTACATCAACTAACCTTTCAGATCAGATACTTGTGAGAAGCAATCATATCTCATGGAAATTAGATAATATAAATCTAACTAAAATCAGAATAACAATTTATAATTATTAGCCCTTAATAGGGAAATTTGTGTTATCTAAATATGATTAATGTAACTTTAATGTATATAATGTCTCAAGCACACAGCAGCACAGAAAAAATATTGAGTTTAAATCTGGAAAATATTTGAGATGAAAAGAATATTTGTAATTATTTGTGACTGTCTGTTATTCCCCCAAGAAAGCAATAAAGGGGTAAAAAGCATCTACAACAGAGGAGACACATGGAAAACAAATTGCCAAGTAGTAGGTTTAATCCTAAGAATGCCAACAATTACATTAAATATAAAGAAACTAACCACTCCAGTGAAAAGGCAGGGAGTGTTAGACTGGATAAAAAGCAAAGTGAAGCAAAATAAAACCTAATTTTGTGTTGTGTACAAGAGATGGACTTAAAGTATAAAAATAAAAATAGGTTAAATAAAAGAAGATAGAAAAAGATATATCATGCAAATACCCAGCATAAAAAAAATTAGCAGGCTGTATTAATGTCAAGTAAGGTAGTCAATGAATATTGGCAGAAACAAATCACAAGGGAAATTAGAAAGTACTTTGAACTGAATGGAAAAGAAAGCTCAATATATCACAATTTGTGAGGTGTAGCTTAAAGCACTGCTTAGAAAGAAATCTGTAGATTTAAATGCTTATAAAAGAAGAAAAGTTTAAAATCAATGGTCTAAATTTACACCTGAGGTAGCTAATTTAAAAAGTCTAAATTAGGTCTGGGCGCGGTGGCTCATGGCTGGAATCCTAGCATTTTGGGAGGCCTGAGGCAGGTGAATCACCTGAGGTCAGGAGTTCATGACCAGCCTGGCCAAGATGGTGAAACACTGTCTCTAAACATACAAAAATTAGTTGGGCATGGTGTCGCGTGACTGTAAGCCCAGCTACTCAGGAGGCTGAGGCTGGTGAATTGCTTTAACCCATGCGGTGGAGGTTGGGGTGAGCCGAGATCGCGCCACTGCACTCCAACCTGGGTGGCAGTGCAAGACTCTGTCTCAAAAAAAAAAAAAAAAAAATTCAACATCCATTCAAAGATATAAAACTCTCTGTAAATTAGGAATTGAAGGCAATTTTAGCAACCTAGGACACCTATGGAAAACCTACAGCTCACATCATACTTTATTGCGAGATATTGAATACTTTCTTCCAAGGTCAGGAACAAGGCAAGAATGTCTACTCTATGCTGAGTAGACATAGAATGTATACTCTATATAATGCTGTTCAACATTGTATACCATAGCCAGTGCAATAAAGCAAAAAAAAAGTGACAAATAAAAAGATTTAGAAGGAAGTAAGCTTAACCTTTTTAAAAACAATTATGTAATTGTTTATGTGAAAAATTCTAAGGACTCTACCAAACAACTACTCACAGTAATAATGACATTTTAACACATCAGCATGCAAGATTAATATAAAAATCATTTGTATTTCTATATAATTGTAGCAGCATGAAATACTGGGGAACTTATTTAACTAAAGATAGGCAAAATGTAGATGAAAAACTACAAAATATTTCTGAGAGAAATTTTAAAAGGTAGAAATAAATGGAGGAATATAACATGATTAGGGATTAGAAATTTCAATATTGCTAAAATGTCAGTTGTCCCCTAATTGATCCATAGAGTCAAGACAACTTCAAATAAAACTTTACAAGTTTTGTAGAAACTGACAAGTTGATTCCAACATTTACGTGAAAATGCAAAAGAACTAGAACAGCCAAACAATCCTTAACAGAAAAACAAAGATAAAGGACCTATCCTACTCTATTTAAAAACTAATTATAAAATGACAGTAGCTGACACAGTTCATTTTTGGCTTAAGGACGGATTGAGACCAAGGAAACAAAATAGAGAGTCCAGAAATACATTTGCACATATATCGTAAGTTATTTTCAACAAAGAGGCCAAGGTGACTAAATGGGGAAAAGAATTATCATTTCAATAAATGGTGCTAGAATAACTAGATAATCATTTGAGAAAAAAATGAACCCTGACCTTTACCTCATACTACACACAATCATTAATTTGAGATAGATCATAGACCTAAACTTAAAAGCAAAAACTATAAAGCTTCTAGAAAAAAATCAGAGGCAAACATCTCACAATCATAGGACAGGAAAATACTTTTTAGAAAGGGTACAAAAAGTAATAAACATAAAATAAAAATAAAAATTGTATTTATTATAAATTTAAAAGTTCTACTTATTAAAATATACTTGGAAAATGAAAAGGCAAGCTATACATTGAAAAGAATGTTGGGAAGAACATCATACATACACACACACATACACACACATATATATGACAAAGGGCTTGGATACAGAATATATAAAGTACCCTTAAAATTCAATAATTAAAAGACAATGCAAGAAAAATGAGCAAACATGTAAACAGAAACTTCACATTGGAAGGCATATGAATTACCAATAAGCACAGGGAAATGTAAATTAAAACCACAGGAAATACCATTTCATATTCACTGGAATAGCAAAAATTAAAAAGACTGATATCACCAAATGTTGGTGAGGATATGGAGCAACCAGAATAATTTGCATACATTGCTGGTGAGAGTATAAAATGGTATAAGTAGACTGGAAAATGGTTTTTTAGTTTCTGCTGTATTCAAATGCATATGTATGCTGTGATTTAGAAATTTCACTCCTAGGTATTTACTGAAATGAAGTAAAAATATATGTCCTCATGAAGATTTGTATACAAATGTGTAGAGTAGCTTTATTTCTAATAGCCCCAAACTGTATACTGCCCAAATGTCCACGAAAAGGTGAATGGAAAGGACATACACACATGAATGTTCATTGCAGAACTATTCACAATAGAAAAGACATGGAATCATTTTAATGCCCATCAGTGGTAGATTGGATAACGAAAATGTGGTACATATACACCATTGAATACTATGCAGCCAAAAAAAAGAATGATAATGTCTTTTGTGGCAATGTAGATGGAGCTGTAGGCTATTATCCTTTGCAAATTAACACAGGAACAGAAAACCAAATACCACATGTTCTCACTTCTAAGTGAGAGCTAAGTGATGAGAACTCATGAACACAAAGAAGGAAACAACAGACACGGGATCTACTTGAGGGGGAAGGGTGGGAAGAGGGAGAGGAGCAGAAAAGGTAACTATTGAGTATTGGGCTTAATACTTAATACCTGGGTGATGAAATAATATGTACAACAAACCCCCGTGGCACGTGTTTACCTCTGTAACAAACCTTCACATATATCCCTGAACCTAAAATAAAAGTTAAAAAAAAAAAGGTGAATGGCTAAACCAGTTGTGGTAGTTTCAGACAACAGAATACTATTCAGCCATGAAAAGGAGGAAACAACAAGTTCAGGCAACAACGTAGATGAATCTCAAAACATCACACCAAGCCAAAGATGCCAGACACAAAGAGTGCATAGGTATGAGTCCATGTCTGTGGTGGTGAAAGAGAGAAGGAGGGACACAAAGTTTTCTGGGGTTATAACAATGTCCTAGTGGTTGGGGCTGTGGTTCCATGGGCATACGCATTATTTAAAACTCATAAAATTGTGCACTTAGGATCTGCGTATTTCATCTTACGTCAATTTTCCCTCAACATGTTTTGGTGATTCCTAGACTGTTCTTCTGAGCTCAGGGGTGGCTTTGGCTGCATCTTTCTCATAGTGGTGACTTGTCTGTCATTGCCTGGTTATTTGAAATTCAACACAGAAAGCTCAGGAGTCAATTGCTAACAAAAGTGACTTCCCTTTGGTATCTCTTCCTTCCCATTTTCTACCAAGAGTCCATTAGACGTAATAGGGATATTTATTGATTTACTTATTTATTGAGATGGAGTTTCACTCTTGTTGCCCAGGCTGGATGGAGTGCAATGGTGAAATCTTGGCTCACTGCAACCTCTGCCTCCGAGATTCAAGTGATTCTCCTGCTTCAGCCTCCCGAGTAGCTGGAATTACAGGCGTGCACCACTAGCCGTGCCCAGCTAATTCTGTATTTTTAGTAGAGACGGGGTTTCTCCATGTTGGTCAGGCTGGTCTTGAACTCCCGACCTCAGGTGATCCGCCTGCCTCGGCATCCTAAAGTGCTGAGATTACAGGCTTGAACCACTGTGCCAGGCTACAGGGATTTTTAAAAACACTACACAGTAAGGTAGTAGGCTTTAACCCAATGTAGTTTCTCTCTTTATTTGTTCTTGTTGTTTGTGTCCTATGCCTTTTTTCTCATACTAAGAAAATCTTTTATCTGTTCTTTATAAACTAGGTTAGGGAATTTTTGTTCAATTTTATGTATAGGTGAGTATCAATTTGAAGTTTTGTTTAAATTTCTTATTCTTCGAACTTCAAAATATTCTGCCTTCAAAAACAAAGAATTCCTGCATATACTTCTATATATGTCTATTTATTTATTTATTTATTTTGAGACAAGGTCTTGCTCTGTCACCCAGGCTGGAGTGTAATGGAGTGATCATGGCTTACTGCAGCCTCAGCCTCTTAGGCTCAAGTAATCCTCCCCTGTCAGCCTCCTGAGTAGCTGGGACTATAGGCATCTGTCACCACATCTTGGTTAAGTTTTTAAAATCTATCCTCCTGCCTCAGTATCCCAAAGTGCTGGGATTACAGGCATGAGCCAGTGCACCAGCCTGTATAGTTATTTATAATTTTGAAGGTACATTGTCAGAGTGTGTTAACTTCTAACATTTTCCTGGCCTCTACCATAGAGTAATATTGTACATTAATTCAAATCAGTTGTCAAGGAGTTAGTTATGATATCCTTAATCTAAAAACATTATCTTTAACTACTATTCTCACACTGAGTTTGAAATCTAAGGGTTTCAGAAGAGTGAATGGGAGGGGTTATTTTTGAAGCAACACTTCACAGTATCCCTGTTATTAAGATTTTCATTGCAAAGAACAAAGAAACGTTTTGCCCATGATGTTCACATGGCATTTTGTTGTTGTTCAATACTGCAGCTCCCTACCCGAAAGAGACTCAAACATATGGCTGTTTATACTTGTCTGGGTCTGATGATGAGGGGAGAGTTATTTTCAAGTTCACTAGGCTGTCTTCAGCCCTTGGACACATGGCAGAAAGTGGAAGAGACATGTTGACATGTAGGCTTAGTCCATTCATGACAAGAACTTACTTTTCTTGCTTTTGCTAGGTCTACCTTCCTTTCCCTGGTACTAACTAAATTTATTTGAGCTATCGCTTATTTCCCTTTTCACTGATTTGTGAGAGCTACTTTTAATGAAAGTGCTTAAATCTAACTTAAACCTAAACCAAGAGGTGGCATAGTATCTTTAAATAAAATCAGAAATGCCAAAATTCCTCATTTTTTATCCTTAACCATGGTTCATGATAACATCCTAAACATTCTCTTTATATGATTAGGTATTTATATACAACCACAGGCTTTTGAGGATTTGTATGTGTATGTGCACAATATAGATTCACACTTATATATAGTTTACATATATATATATAAGATATATTTCTGCAGAAGTACATTTATAGTTATTATATTTACATTGTGTGTGTCTGTATTCTCACACAAATACATATGCACATTCTTATAAAAACTCCATGTAGTTTATCTCAAGATTTGGGTAATAGTCTTAGAATATTGTTTTTCATTCTCAACCAAGAAGTTAGAAAGAGCTAATGAAAACCTTACTTTGATCCCTTCAAAAATATGCTTAGGAACAAACATAAGCTCCAAGAATGAGAGTGATTTGACAAACTTTCTCAATTCTTGCAAAACTGGTTTCTGCAGAACCAAGCCAATGCATCAAATATATACAGCAGTTTCCTGGAAAACAAGGCACTATTGATGCTCGAGGGATGCTAGCAAAGACTCGGTACTTTGTATCCTCAAATCTCCTTCCATTTGGATGGATCTTGCTGCCTAAGTTAGCAGGTTTGATTCATAGATTTGGGCCGACCCCATGCTGAAACATGCCGGCCGTGGCTAATGGCAGAGCCTGGAAGACCAAATATCACAGAAGGTCCGTGTCATGGTTTCAGAAATGCCACCTCCCTAGTGTGATTCACTACACGGGATGCATAAAGGGAATGCATGAGACAGGTGGGAAAGAGAGGGAGAAAAGAGGGAAGTGAAAGGGAGTTAGGGGAGGGGACAAAGAAAGAAGGCAGAGGAGAGAAGGGAGAGAAGAAAAAACAGAGAAAAGAGAAGAGGAATAGAGTGGAGGGAAGGGTGCCAGAGAGGAGGGAGGAAAGTGAATGCTGGAAAAGAAAAAGGAGGGAAAGGGTTGGCAAAAAGATGGGAAAAGAAGGATGCAAGAAAGCAGAAGTAAAAAGGGACCAGAGAGACAGAAATAGAACAAATAGAGAGGGATGAGGAGACAAGGACACTCTTAAAGAAGAGGGAGATGGATAAAGAGGAGGAGAGTTGCAGAATGACAGAGACCAAGGCCGGAGAGAAAAGAGGAGAAAGAGGGAGGCTGTGCCGATCTGTGTGGACCCTGCTAGCAGCTTAGCCAGCGGCCCAGGGCAGCATCCCAGAGCAGCATTGACATGGCCAGTACTATGAGGTTGGGTACCCCTGTCATCAGTCCCAGCACCGGGGGGCTGGTCCTCTCAGAAAATGCAAATCTCAGAGGGCCAGGCTCAGGCAGCTAAGAGTCATCCCCCTAATCATCAGGCTGCCTTTCTGATCTCAGCAAATGGCCCTCTTGCACCCTTGATGAATTGCAGAAAACATTACTTTTTCTTTCTTCTGTTAGGGCTCAGGTTTCCAGAAGAAGGAACAAACACATAACAGGAAATGCTCCAGTAAAGCCAGGGAGGGCGTGGGTGGAAAGCAGAGGTTGTAATCCTAAAGCAGAGCCACCCACAGCGGTTCTCACTGCCTTTCCTAAGGTCCTTTTGGTAAACAGTCACACCATCTCCTTTTGGTAAACAGAAGGAGGTCCCGCCCAGGAAGGAGGAAGACCCAGTCATGAAAAACAAATGACAATAGCTCTGAGATCAGGACTCTTCATCTGAGGTCTTTTTTCTCTAGGCAGCCTGTGGACATTTCAACTAGAATTATCAGGCTTAGCAAATATACATACAGATGCCCAGTTCAATTTGAATTTTAGATAAATCATGAATAGTTTTAGTAAAAGAAATACTGTTTTAGGATAAGTATATCCCATGCAAAGAGAGGAAGGGAGAAACTCTAAAAGGTGGGTGGTAAAATAAGATGGGAGGAGAGACAGAGTAGCAGAGACAAACGAATGTAATCTCCAGGACATACTGATACTACAGTTATTTGTTTATCTGAAACACAAATTGAACTTGGTGTCCTATATTTTATCTGGTAGTCATAGTTTCAGGTCTATTTTTCCCCGTAAGTCATTTTTCTAACTTATTTTTACTAATTTCATTATCTCATCCACCCTTTTTCTATCTATTGGTTAACGGTAGATAGTAGGATTTCATCCTCACAACATAGCAATTTTCTACTAAATGCAAAAAAAAAAAAAGAAAAAGAAAAAATACTAAACTCTCATTCTGTGTATCAAGGTTTATTTTGTTTTGTTTTGCTTTCATACTAGCACCTTCCTCGATTCAAACGATATTTCGTTAGAAGGAAAAGTAATGCATTTGCTTCTTTGAATAACAGAAAACCTGGTGTGTGTTGAGAAGTGGGTCAGTTGGTTGAATAAATTTTTGAGTGAAGATCCAGAGAGCGGAAAGGAGATTGGGGAGGGGCAGTTGGGGAGATGACATGGCACAATTAGATATCCTGTTCCTGTGTGTGTCCTATGTGTGGGTGGCATGGATCCCCTGTTTCCGAAAGCATTTGGAAGGAGCTCTATCACTGCCTTCCTGGAGGAATGGTAAGAAGTAAGAACAAATGATATCTAATATCCCATCTAATTTAAACCTTTTTCTGGCATTGATTTTAAAAATGGGCCCTTTTCTCTAGTCCAGTGAAAAACTCTGTCATAGAACTTCATCATTTTGTAGAATGTCTCCTATCTGCTCTCAGAAAAATCAGCACAGGAAACTTGGGTATGAAAGAAAATGATTAGGCTAAAATTTTATACTTTCCAGCAAATATTCTTATAGAATATCAGGGCACTATCTGGGCTTTGGAATGATTCAATCATCTCTTGGTGAAGTGCCAATGGGTTGGGTGGAATGTGGAGGTTACAAATAGAAGGATAAAATTATGGAAATGTATCAATGGAAGAGTGAAAATGTAAAATGAAGAAGATTAAAAAAATAACTGGGCAAATAGTGTCCTGACACCATTCAGAAACAGAAAACCAATTCAAATTGAATGGGGCATTGTTTAAGGTAGAGTGTAATGTGCGCTGCTCTTTCTCTCCAAAATGTAGACTCTTTTGTGAGCCTGTAGCCACAACAGTTTAGAACTCAGAAAAGAATTAGCCAGAGGCTAGGCCTTAGAGAATGGGCTGCATCTGTTTTGAATACTTTCAACGCCCCAAGTGTAGGCATTGACCTCCTGTCACAGAGGGCTCCAAACTGCAACCCAAGAAGATATATTGATCTAGAAAATGTTTATACAAGTGCTTACATACGTGAAAATAAATCTTTGTACCCTTGGCACATAAGTTAAAGATATTCCAGAACTATGCACCATCACATTTTTTTTTTTCGTTTTCTTTTTTGAGAATTGGGATGCAATACAGCATCTGGGGAAAGATAAATGAAGAAAATCCAATACATGAACAGATGTTACTTTACATTTATGTGGTACTTCAGACTTTACATACGACTTGGGGTTGGCTGCACGTACATGTGGAATTTTCCCAACATTGCTATGAGGTGGGAATATTAATAACATTTTTGAGATAAGGAACAGGAACTCAAGAAGTGAAGATCCAGTCAGGGACCAGTATCAGGGATTCCGATGTTAAAGTTTCACGCTTTTCTCCCTCCACCAGAGGTGACTTGGTGATGTCATATGAGTGACAGAAAGTAAACTGATCTTTACAATCTTAATTTGTCCCCAGACAAGTTACAGAGCCTAATGAAAAGGGGAAAGAATTGCAACACAGTGATTAATTACTGAGTTGTGGCATCACATCCTTGCTCCATCATTTACTTGCTGTATGACTTTGGACCAGTTTCTTTTCTTTCTTAGCCTTAGTGTTTTTGAACTGTAAAATGGGTTTAATAATAATATTTTCTTTAAGGTTGTTGTGAGGATTTACATATATATTCATATATGTAAAGTTCTTATTATAGACAATTCCCTACCTACACTTATTATTATTATTGTATCAAGGCATGGAGTCTAACTCTTCTTCAGTGTTAACTTGCACATTAGTCTAGGATGTTGCTTGTGGGCTTTTGTTTGTGAGCTTGCTCTAAGAAATCAGGCACTTTGAAAAAAAAAAAAAGGATTAAGAACTTCACCAAAAAGTAATTTATCTTAAAGTCTAGCCAAAGAAATCCATACAAATATTTCCTAACCATTTTGAGAAGTGGGTAAAAGGATCAAAAATCAAGTGTGACATGTGGAACCAAGCATATTAGCAACTGATGTAGTTGGCTTGCAGGAAATGTGCAAAAAAGAGAAAATGTTCATTGTGATCCTGCAAAGGAGTATCTGTGCTTTGTCAACATCAATTTCATGTAAATGTCTTTACATTTCCAAAGCCCAGGAGATAACCTTGTACTATTAAAGCTAGGATTTTGCTGATAGGATATTAGAAGATGAAGCATTTCATGACACTGTTATTTAATTTGGAGAGAAAAGATAGGCTTTGGAAATAAATTAAGACTACCAATTTCAACACTAAGAGGGTCAGAGCAAGAAGAAATTCTGGAAATGTTTTAAGATCATGAGAGGCCTATACACCAGGGATCTGTGTGCAGACAGGAAGTGCAGATCAAGACAGTAGCCCTGGGCTCTCAGCTGAACCCTGAATTAAGTAAAGTGATAACAACATAGGATGAGGGCAAGCTTTCTTTTCATTTCCCTCTCTCTCTCTTTTTGTTGTTGTTTTTTTTTTTTTTTTTTACAATACATTCTTTTTTTCTTAAGTTAAAAGAAAGAAGATTTCAGTCTTTTAAAATAATCTTTTCTTTTTCCACCTACTAAGAACCAAGAGGAGAGAGGAGAAAGGGAATTGTTCCATGCCTGTCCACTGGGGAAAGGAGACAACTGTTCATAATTTGATGAGCTTGCAGCAGGAACACCATAAAATTAAACCAAGTAGAAGACTAATTCCACATTGGGGATGGGGAAGCATTCTAGTAAAGAGGCAACTTGTAAACTTGTAAAATGAGTCACATAAAGTGATGTCTCAAGAAAAATAACTAGTGATATATCATTTAGGAAATGTAGATGCTTCATCACTCTAAGAAAATTAGTTTACAAATACATGATACTCAAGGTCACAGTTGAGTGGCATGTCTGGAGGTATAAGTGGTGAAAACTAGCTGTACTTAAAGTAATAAAAAAGTATATTATGTTTCTATAAAGCTCTTGGTAATAAAAATCAGTAGGAATAAGCAAACCTAGGAAACATTTTGAAATAAGAGTTATTTGATATGGAGACCTCAATTTTCCAACTCAAGTCATTTTTCTCCTTTTCTATTCATGTTGTTACCACAGCCCCTCCCTTGCCCCACCTCTCCCTGTGGCTCAATTCCCTCATATTCCTTCTTCCTTCTGTATTCATTAATTCCCAATCTCAGATAGGAGTCTGAAACTCCAGTACCTAGAGTTATTAAAAGTTATATGAGATGATCATATTTTACCTTCCCATTTCCAGAATTGCATTTTAATAAAGATCAATGATTAATGCTAAAGTAATGATTTTACATGGCATTCAAGATTGTGGCCAGAAAATGAGAATATGGAGGAAAGGGAGTTTGACGAGGAAAGGATCAACTAACGGGTCTTAATGAAAACATACTACATTAAAAAAAAAATCCCTTTTCTACATATTTGCACCAAGGGTACTATGTGCTTACTTCAGAAGGGAGAATTTAGCCCTTCTAACAACCATCCAAATGAAATCTGCTTTTCTCAAATAGCAAAGAAAGACGATTTTCTGCAATACCCTTATTATGGTTTTTCTTTGTTAGTATCTTAAAAACACTTTAAATGGTAAAAGAGAAATTGCTTGTGGTTTAAACATCCAGAGGGCAAGATACTTTATCCTCAACTTTTTGATTTCTTCAAATACTTACAAATTATTCTCGGTAGAAAAATTAGACTAATTTTCTTCACAATTCTATGAGACAGACTACATAACATGCTAACATAAGTGGCTCTGTTGCATTTCAAATCTCCAGTCATTGGAACAATTGGTTGATTTTGGCAGTCTCCATGACTAATGCATTAACTCCAACCTATCAAATGAACTAAAACCGAGTGTGTTTGAATATTTGGTCTACAGATAAGCCTATTGGGGGCATTCAAACAAATGAGGTGGACTTGACTGTTCTGGTTCTTTCAGGTTACATTCAGGGGAAAGGTTGCACAACAGTTTATTAGAGCCAAGCCAAAATCATCCATTTCAAAAATCTTCCTTTAAACAATATGACATCTTTGGATTTTGCAAAATTTTGTTACTTCAAATTAAAAGCTTATTAGAAGCAAGTCTTCCCTGCAAACTGACATATTCAATTACAATCATCTGTTCTAGAGAACAGACTGCGTCTAGACAGAAGAATACCACTGTGGCTTAGAAGGAACATGATGCGTTACAGCGGCTGATTCTTGGGCTGGGTGACTGTTTTTATGATCTGCATTGGGAACACCACGTGATAAACTATTTTGCAGCTTCCCAAATGTGTGTAGGTATGAACAACCTCAATGGTTATAGCCATAAACAAAACAAGATTGAATTACGGCAATGTGTTGGTGATGGGAGAAAAACACATTGGCCAAAGATAAATATGAAACAGTGGCATTAAGAATGCAAAATAAAAGCAAGCAAACAAAACCAGATTAATATAAATTAAAGCCAAGACTCTATGCTTCATGGGATAAAGAATTCTAGCCTTTGTTCCATGTTCCAGGATCCTAACAACTGTGTTTAAGGCAGGGGGTGTGGAGTTATTTATTCACATGTACATGGAATAAGAACAAGCAGTTGGCTGCTTATAAGAATTAAGCATCTGTCTTGGGAGGCTTCCTTTCAAACAGAGCTGTATTGAGTGCATACCATATGAAAGCAAATAGGCTAGGGGAACTACTGTTATAGAAATTTGTAAGAAAGCAGTCTTCCTGTTTTTAAATGTTTAGGCTTAAATGCATGTTTAGCCTTTCAGCAAGCTACAACGAAGTAGACATGTTTGATCTTATGAAGAATCTCAGTTTAAATCAATTTCCCTAAAGATGAGTTTATACATGCTATAAATCACACATGCTTTGTGAAGCCACTGCCAGTATGTAAGAAAAGGATTCGGCTCCACCCCCACCCCACACCCCACCAACCCTTAAAGTCGGTCATTTTGAGAGACTGAAAATGCAATCATTGTCAATTTTCTGGTTTCCATGGCTTAGAAATCTGAGAAGGCAGGGGTTCATTTCTTAGTAAATTTGCCCCCTAGGTTAAAGAAGGAAGACACAAATGAAAGGAGAGGACATGGCGCATGGTGGTTGCTAAGAAACATGCAACTGAACACAGGCTGCCCCTTAATAATGGCCAGAGGGGGTGTGAGCTATGATAACATCGGCCATGATAGCTCTGCCTCCTGGCCCAGTAGGGGCCACTGCTGTGAGTAAAATGAAAAGGAAGGCAGTCTTGTTAGGGAAAATGTAAGAAGACCTGGAAAGGGAAATGAAAACCTGAGGCCCTTCCCACACTGAGATGGTGCTACAGGTGCCCTGAGGGAAAAGGTATGCTTTGTGTTATTTTCCACTAGTAATGAAGGTGGATCGGATTAGGAATGATTCACATGCTGCTACTTGCTCACCTGATAGCTGACAGCTCTTCTTTGAAAGACCTGGGTCCTGTGAATTCATTTATCAGGACTCAACGAGTCAACCTCTGTTCTTGACTTAATCAGTCTCAACAAACGGAGAAAGGGACTTTAGTTCTGACCAAGTGAGCTAACTGGCCCCAAAGAGCCATAATATAGACATATCATGCCACTGACATAATCAGCACAGCCCAGAAGTCCATAGTGCAGCCTCTGGGGTCTGGGTGCAAGTTCTAATCCTTCTAGTTGGTGACCTTGGGTGAGTTACATGGACTTCTAAAGCCTTGGAGTCCTCATTGTGTTTAATAGGGGCAGAATAATATAACCTCCATGCATGCTTATTTTCAGCCCAATGCCACTTCTCCCTTTCTACTAGAGACATACTCCCATCTCTAACTTTAGGTAAATCCCCAGCCAGCATATCGTTCCAGAGGGGTTTGCCAATGAGAATACAAACACCCCGACCAAAACCCACTCTACTTCAGCTACAGTAATTGGTCCAACGGGTGGCAATGATTCAGATCAGGTTGATCAGAATCCTGCCATTGGGATTTAAAAACCGGATTCAAATAAAAGTTCAAGTATGATTAGGGGAAGCACTTTTTTTCCCAGTGGTGAAGCTGCCAGAGCTAGTGTTAACCACATTTCCTCTCAGTGGATCAAGCTGGACTACAGAGGAAGAGAATGACAGTGACAAGTAAAGACATGCAAAAATGAAAGAAAGAATCTCTTAAGGTCATTTGAATACCTGACTCAAGTTCCTGAGTTCTCCAGGACCATCCTGGCTCGCACCTCCCAAAGATCTAGATGATATTTAGATGAGAAAATGCATGTAAAGTCTTTAGTACAGTGCCTGGTACAGAGGATTTAATAAATGTTTAAATTATTACTATTGAGTGAGGGAGAATCATTCCTCCTCTCTCATGCTTGGATGAAAAAGTTCTTGGAAAAGCTGCTTCTCCCTGCTGCCCCATTTATTAACTAAGCCTCATAGAAAGTGGCATGCCCAGGATGGAGGAAAGGGGGCACAGTGTGACTGCAGAGTAGTGATCTGCAGCTGAATGGCATTGCTGACAAGCAGACATCACCCTATCCTACCACCTGACTCCAGTCTCCAAATGGCCTCATTCTTTAGCAGTAAAGAATTCCAAGTTTTCACCAAATTAAATGCAAACCACAAAAAGAGAAGGGTTCAACAGAAGCATTACAAAGACAAGGTTCTGGCCCTGCTTCTGACACTTGTAAGTTAAAGGCAGAGCATTATGTTTGCAGTAGCCCTTTAAGAAGTGGTAGAAATGGTGAGTTTTCCCTGTGTGTTTATAGCGCTTTTAAGAAGATCCCATCTTTTGACATGTGTGAACTGTACTTGAGAATGTATGAAGAATTGTTATTATTTTCCTAGAGGGGCAGAGAAGAATTGGTTTTGTGACTGTGGACATTTCTATACATGTAAAGAAGAGGGTAGAATCAAAGAGCCTGTCAATTAACATATTGAGCATCTTCTGTGTGTTACACTGGATTGTAACACAAGTGGTTGTGTTACAATCACTGTTCTTGTGATGTTCAGAGTCTGTTCACCAAAACAGACCCAGAGATGAGAACTAAGAGAGCAATGAAATCCCAGAAGAAGAAACAATGACTTAAGTTTGGGAGGAGGCCAGGGAAGGAGACAGGAAAGAGTTAATATTTGATATGGGTTTTGATAGTTCACTGGGTAGAGGAGGGAGGTATTCCTGAGCAGAGACAATTATGCTCAAGGAGTCAAGGTGGTGGTAAAATGCAGGGTATGCTTGCGAAGAGCCAGAGAGACAACATGGATTGTGGCTAAAACACAGATGTATTAAAGTAGTAGCTCTAACTTTCTTCTGTAACAGACATAGCTAAGGGCTGTCGTACTCCTTGGGATCTCAATATAATTGACACAATACCTTATGGCCACGCGCACTACCAATTTTTAGGCTTGTGTAAATCCTAAATTAAGATTTCTGGGAATTTCCAGTGGGTTACTGTTTCCAAGGTTGTTCAGCTCTCTGGATAATGCACATTTGACCATTGCCTCTTTGATTTTTGCCTGAAATTCTGTACCTTCCCAAATCATTCACATACCTTAACTCACATTCCTGAGTTTAGGAGTCTTTTCTGAAGATTTTGGTTTGTCAGATTGCAGGTTTCCACCATTTTCCTAGTCACGCTCACTCGTTTCCCATTATAGAGTCCTTTGGGAATCCAAATTCTTCTTGCTGTATGATGCAGAGGAATTATCTTCTGTCCATCTAGGGGTAAAACCTATTCCTCCACTTGTCTCATGCCCAGTGGTTTAGAAATGAATTTTTGTTCTTTGAACAGGCATTTTGGATATCACTGTCCATGCTAGGTAGCTTATTAAAAATACTTCTCTAATAAGAATTCTGATACCTACAAAGGTAATCACAAGTTTTCCATCACTCCACAGACAAGGCAAAATTTAATAAATGAAAATAGTCTGAGTTGCTATGGAGAAGGTGAAAGGTGATGAAAATAAGAAATGGCTTGGGAGAGGGCCGTGGTTGCACAGCCAACGCTGTTGATATACAGCTAAACAGAGGGACGGAAGCCATTGAAGGCTTTGGAACTTGGGAGTTTGGTGTTCAATTCATGTGTTAGTGGGGTCAGCATGAAGACAGGTTGAAGACTGGATGTGATGGGGGAGAGACTAGACTAAGGAAGAGCAGTCTGAGGCCATCATAATAGTTGAGGACATAATTGATGAGGATTAGCATGACAGTGAGAGCTCATGCAGTGGCAGCTAGAACATGAGTTCTATAGAAATCTATGAGTCAGAGGATTCAAAAACATTCACAGTTCATTTTCAATTCAAATATTTGTGAATTTTTGATGGAGAGCCACCCTTCCAAAGTTACAACCTCATGCGCTTATTTAAATGATGCACACATTTTCTTAATCAGGGGAAAGGATATGAGTAATAAACTCAGTCAATGGCTGGTGACTTTTGAAATCAATTTTGAATATTATTTCACATGCTTTAAGTTTTTAGAAGTCTATCTGGTTTGACTATTTGAGACAGTCACTAGAACTTTCTTAGGTCTTTTTGTGATCTCAAATTCATCTTTGTCGTAGCCTATGAATTTACTGCAGACATACCTTTCCATTTACCTAATAAATGACAATCTGTGTTGTATGTTTTAAAAAATTTTCTCCTAGGGCTTAAACTCTTTTATGAATGGAAGTCTTCCTATCTCATTAACTTCCCCATTGTGTGTATTTAGAATCCACTTATTATGTGTTCCTTCCTTCCAACCTCAAATTTGTGAAAAATTACCTTCTAAAAATTCCTCACATAGTATCTGTGCTCCTTCAAAACCATAAGCTACAAACACTAGGTCTGATCATACAGGGGAAATAAGAGGGATTTCTTTTTTTTTTTTTTTCTAGGCATGTCAATTTTTGAGCTTCTGGGATCCATTTAGGGAACTGGAGATGATAATGGTTCATGAGATTCTAGCAGCCCAAATCATTAGGAGCTTATATACTCTTGCTGTCCCAGGACTAATATATTTTTGTTGACAACCAGCTCCATCTTCTCCCACCCAGCTGGCCTGTCTCCTGTTTATTATCCCTGGGGCCTCCCTCCAAGCAACTCTACTGCTCTCAGGCCCCAGCCCATCTAGCCGGCTGTCATGATGCTCAGACACAGAGTCAGTGGCAGCACGGCCAGGTTCAATTCCCAGCACTCTTCCACAGGACAGAGAACAATTAAATATGAAAACTCACCTTTGATTTATTAGGTATATTTTGTGGAGTCTAAAATGAAACAAGTCAAGATAGTTCATGTCTATATTGCTAGCATTAAAGATTTATATATTCCAACCAACTCAGGAAAAGGTTTGAGCTATAGACAAGTGCATATTTATAGGTTATTGATATCTTTACATTGAAGTAAACTTTTCTCTTAAGTTATATGAATTGACTATAATGTTGGGAAGTCATCATCTGAGAAATTTATCGTTATGAATTAACCCAATCCCAAAAGCTAGTGGGAACTGTAACCATTTAGGTAAAGTGATTGAATGGAAAACAAAGTGGTGTTCAGGGAGATGTAAAACTAATGCCAAGGTTATCAATATATCCATTGATAGTTGTGTAGCATGTACGCAATGTCATCCCAAAGAAGAATAACTTCACTTACAGTGTGCAGTAGATAATGGGTTATAAGCTAAGCAGGGGTCTGGCCCCTCGTACTTTAAACCTCATTTATTAAATCTATGCCAGAGAAACCTACGACAGCATGTTAGTATCATGGGCAGGGGGATACACAGAGATGCTGTCATAAGGCAAAATAGTCTTTGCTACTGCTATTTTAAGGATCCCTTCTTTCTACTGTTTCCCTGCAGTCAGTTCTGGAATGATGCATATTTCTCATTTCTTCAGAGTATATTATTTCTGGAAGGTTCTAAGGCCATCCTTGTGCATAGCTGCACTGCATAGTGTGGAGGGTTTTGTATATCTTAATTGACAGAAATGCCTTTGTTAATAGTCCACTATTTCCCTATCCTCTCTTCCAACCTTGTCTGAAATTTCTATCAAGGTGACTCTTCCCTGATATTTGACAAGACCTGAAAGAGTTTTGTTTCCAAGACACTCATAAACTGTAGACACTACATGGAAGAGAAAGGGACAGATGGGCCAAGCAGAGATGTCATCACTAAAAAGGAGTGAGGCTGAGGAGAAGACCAGCACATTGCTACTGAAAATATAGCCCATGAACCAACAGCATCAGCATCTCCTGGGAGCTTGGTAGAAACACAGAATCTCAAACCCCACCCTGCTGAGTCAGAGCGTGCCTTTTAACATGATGATTTATGTGCATACCTTTAAGAAAGAGGGGCAGCACTGTTAGGAACACAGACGGCCAGACCAAGATGACCCAAGAGATGGTTGAGGATTATATTAGGTTGTTTTTGCATTGCTATAAAGAAATGGGTAATTTATAAAGATAAGAGGTTTAATTGGCTCATGGTCCTGCAGGCTGTACAGAAAGCATGGTGCCAATGTCTGTTCAGCTTCTGGGGTGGCTTCAGGAAGCTTACAGTCGTGGTAGAAAGCAAAGGGGAAGCAGGCACATCACTTGGCAAAAGCAGGAGTGACAGAGAGACCAAGAGAGAGAGAGGGAGGGAGGGAGGTGCCACACACTTTTAAACAGCCAGCCCTTGAGAGAAGTCACTATCGCAAAGACAGCACCAAAGGGATGGTGCTAAACCATTCATGAGAAGTCCACCCCCATGATCCAATTACCTCCGATCAGTCCTCACCTCCAATACTGAGAATTACAATCCAACAGGAGATTTGGATGGGGACATGTATCCAAACCATATAAAGAATAAATAAGCTATTTTGCCTCTTCTGGAGCAATATTCTACTCACTGCTTCCCAAAGCAGTTTGACCATCTGATTCATTGCATACAACTATACATTTCAAGATCACACCCCAGAGATTCATATTTCACTGATCTGAGGAGGGGCCCAAGAACCTCCATTTTTAGCAAGCACCTGGGTGATTTTCCTAGAACTGGCTAGTATTTGAATCTTCTACAGATTACTCTATATCCCAACTAGCTACTCTTCAGCCTCCTGAGTGGTCACAGAAGTTTTCAATCCTCTGTGAGATTAGAAAATAAAAGACCTTTATATATAAAAATCATAAGGAGATGAGTAATGGAAGGAACTGCTGCTGGTTCTAAGCCACCAGTATAAATTCCTGGCCATCCCAGGTGTGGTGGCTCATGCCTGTTATCCCAGCCCTCTGGGATTACAGAGGGGAGACTGAGGCAAGTGGATCACTTGAGGTCAGGTCAGGAGTTCGAGACCAGCCTGACCAACATGGTGAAATCTTATCTCTACTAAAAATACTGGGCATGGTGGTGTGTGTCTGTAATTCCAGCTACTTGGGAGGGTGAGGCACAAGAATCACGAACCCAGGAGGCGGAGGTTGCAGTGAGCCAACATCACACCACTGTACTCTAGCCTGCGTGATGGAGCAAGACTCTGTCTCAAAAAACAATAAAAATTAAATAAAATAAACTCCTGGCCATCAATATCAGGATGTGGCTGCTCAGTAATCCAGTAACATTCTCAAATCTATGGCCATTTTCAGAGTTGTTACCCAGGAAAATCTGAAGTTACAGACCTACATTTGGTGTTGCCCTGACTAGAATAATCCAAGACAGCTGAGGAGGTGTAAGTCTTTATTTAGAAGCATATTTGTGAATGCATATTTGTTGAGGGGAAAATAAAATGATTTAGAATGTGGGGTGGGTAGAGGGTTGTGTCCTCAGTATCACAATAATGCTTGATTCTGATGTTGTGATCTCGTCAGAAAATTATAAAATATCTGGCTGGGTCTGGTAGCTCATGCCTGTAATCCCAGCATTTTGGAAGGCTGAGACAGGCAGATCAGTTGAGGTCAGGAGTTCGAGATCAGCTTGGCCAACATGGCAAAACCCAGTTTCTACTAAAAATATAAAAATTATCTGAGTGTGGTGGCACAACCCTGTAATTCCAGCTACTTTGGAGGCTGAGCTGGGAGAATCGCTTGAACCCGGGAGGCAGAGGTTGCCGTGAGCCAAAATTGCGCCACTGCATTCCAGCCTGGGCAACAGAACAAGACTCCATCTCAAAAAAAATATATATATATAAATGTAGGGTGCCTTGTTTCACTTAGATATTTATTAAAACAAGGGTCTTGGCCAGGCACAGTGGCTCATGCATGTAATCCTAACACTTTGGGAGGTCAAGGCGGGCAGATCACTTGTACCCAGGAGTTCGAGACCAGCCTGGATGAAACCCTGTCTTTGTGAAAAAAATACAAAAATTAGCTTGGCATGGTGGTTCATGTCTGTGGTCCCAGCTACTCAGGAGGCTGCGGTGGTAGGATCGCTTAGCCTCAGAGGTTGAGCCTTCCATGAGCCAAGATCATGCCACCACACTCCAGCCTGGGTGACAGAGAGACCTTGTCTCAAACAACAACAACAACAACAACAACAACAACAACAAAAACAACAACAACAAAACCAACCAACCAAACCAAAAAAGGATATTTGTCCAAAATAAAAAGGAAATTTCAAGCCCCATTGTTGGCCAACTGTCAGCATTTGCCCACTTTGGCCCCTCTTGAGGCTTCAGAAGAAACACCCACTGATATGGTTTAGATATTGTCCCCTCCAAATCTCATATTGAAATGTGACCCCCAATGTTGGAGGGGCCTAGCGGGAGGTGGATCGTGGAGGTGGATCATTCAAGAATGGCTTAACACTATCCCTTTGGTGATAAGTGACTCCTTGCTCAGTTAGTTCACATGAGATCTGGTTGTTTAAGAGTCTGGGACCTCCCCCTTCTCTCTCTTGCTCCCTCTCTTGCCATGTGACATGGCTGTTCTCCCTTCCTCTTCCACCATGACTGTAAGCTTCCTTAGGCCCTCAGTGGAAGCAGATGCTGGCACCAATCTTCCTGTACAGCCTGGAGAACCATGAGCCAAAATGTACTTATTTTCCCTACAAATTACCTAGTTTCAGGTATTTCTTGAGAGCAATGCAAACAGAATACCATGCGCACCTCTCCACAGTGTCCACTCCTCTCTTCAAGTCATAAGAAGCCAGGGAGCTTCTCTTGCAAGGAAACTTGCTTCACATGCCAGCAGAGCTTGGAAATAGTTTTCTTTTCTCCAAAGATGCTAAGGTAAGAAGTACGGTGCAGGGGCCAAGGATGTGAATTCTTGTGTCAGTCTACCTACCTCGAATCGTACTCAATTCTTAAAAGCTATCACACCTTAGGCAGGTTACCCAGAGTTCCTGTGCCTCACATTGGTACCTAAGAAATGGGATAATCATAATACCCGTGTCACAGAACTGTTGAGAGGATTAAATGAGAAAATGCAGGGCCATCTTTCTGGTAGATAGCATTGTCAGTCTGGTAGATAGCCCCAAATAGCCTTCTTGCCTAGAATCCTGTAAGAGCCCATGGAAGCCAATTGCCTAGATACCTTCTTTCTTGTCCTCCTGAGTTTCCAGATTTCTCCATCCCCTGCAGGGAAACTGGCACTCAAGTAATGATATTGCTCTGTAGTGTAGCCTATGATGCAAGGACAGGATTTTTGCCTCTCTTGCTCACCTCATCTCTCAGTGTCTTGATCCTACTAAGGCAGCAAACCACACTGCCATGTGTGTACCTATGCAACAATCTTGCATGTTCTTCACATGTACCCCAAAACCTAAAATGCAATAAAAAAGTCAATGTAGAAAAAAAAATTATTGAAATGACTTTTCTTGTTTCAAGTTATAATACATCTGAGATTAACTTGCCAAGTTATAATACATCTGAAATTCTAAAGGCACTGCCTCTACCTGTTGTGCAAATTCCCTTCCATCTATAGTCTCTGGCCTAAAACCAGTTGAGATGAATCCTCCTCCTCTGGAAGTCCTACCTCTTTCTGAAGGTAGCTGCCTGCTGAATCTGGCCCCTGTGGCCCTGTTTGCTCAAATGGCTTCTGCAGTTTTAAGGGGAAGTGGGAATAAGATATGTGACTAGGGGAGGGTGGAAACTGAAGTCTTAAAAGACAAAACAAATGAGCGCCGAGCCCCCTGCTTGTATGTGTAAATCCACGGGAATCGAAGGCTTGCAGAACGGTGGCAGTAGTTGGCTGTCTAACTGGGAGGATGAATGGTATGTTATGTGCTGGTTTGGCTGAAAAGACTGTCTTCCCTAGTAAGCAAATTATTGATTATAAACTGTTATGATTCCTTCGGAGCCATTGTGGCCAACCATATTATTCCATCTGCCTTAAATGCCTGCTGTGTTCCCATGCCAAAACCCTTATGAAATTTCCACTGGAAAAAAAATGAGTAGCAAATTCAGGTCTCAGTGCTCATATATAATTTCAGATTTCATTAATAGTTATTAAATATATGCCCCGAGGAAGGATAAAGTTCCTCATATGAATGGAAAGAGAATTGAATTTATAAATAAGGTGACTCTGTTTTCAAGGACTGTTCATTAGACACATCCAGGAAACACTTAAAAAAATCATTTAAATGAAAGGTGTTTAAAATCTCACAGGATAAAAAACAATGCAATGTTGGGAAAAGATAGGCTTGCTCAAAAAAATTTTTAAAAACCACTAAGTTGGAAACATTTCTTTCTGTCTGGAGTTTGAAAATGAACTTTGGGGAAAATTTTTAAAAGTCATAAAATATTTTTATATCACTAAGTGCAGTGGCTCATGCCTGTAATCCCAGCACTTTGGGAGGCCAAGGCGGGCGGATCAGCTGAGGCCAGGAGTTTGAGACCAGCTTCTTCCAACATGGTGAAACCCCGTCTCTACTAAAAATGCAAAAATTAGCCAGGCGTGGTGGTGGGCACCTGTAATCCCAGCTACTTGAGAGGCTGAGGCAGGAGAATTGCTTGAACCCAGGAGTTGGAGATTGCAGTGAGCCAAGATTGTGCCACTGCACTCCAGCCTGGGTGACAGAGCTAGACTGTCTCAAAAAAAAAATTATTGTGCCCCCAAAATATCCACATTTAGAAAACAGTGATGGATATACTGGTAGGTGGCAAACTGGATGCTAAAAAGCATGTTGAAAATTGGTATTAATCTTTTTTAAAAGCTACAATTATAAAAAGAATAAAATAGGCTAGTTAAGTAATTTTCACTAAGCAAAGCCCTTTGAAGTTTTAGGCTACTAAGCCACATAACCTGGGCAATATCTTCTATAGTAGGAATTATCAAAAGTCCAAGTAAAAAATTCCAATCTTTTTCAGCCCTGTCACAAATCTCCCGAAAAGCTATACAAATGTAGTTTTAGCTTAATGTGAATAAGCAGATAGAGAAGGCTTGAAAGAGACATTTAAGTTGGCAAAAGTTTGGAAGAGCAGGGCAGTTGGTTTTGCTTTTGTTTTGTTTTGTTGCGAGGGCAAATAAAATATTTGCCTGAGTGCTGAATTCCTAAAGAGAGATATTGTTGAACTGAAGACATTTTTGGATCAGGTGAGTGTTCTGATGTCTATTTCCATGGAATTGTCTTATCAGAAAAGAATAGACAAGAGAATTTTGTTGTCATCTGTCAGCCTGCTGCTACATGAGCTGCCACCAGAGATAAAATGTACAGAATGCCTTCAGACGTTGTGGGTTCAAATGTTAGCTTTTCTCACTAAAAAATGTACTCTGCTATATTTTATATGAAAAATGCTGTTGTAAATAACTTTAACATAACTGTTGAAGCAATAAAGATAATTTTTCTATTTGAATTTATCTCATAAGATCCCCTGAAATGAAATTTTATCTTTTAAAATAAACACTTCCCAAACAGAGAGAGACTGAGGTCAAGAAAGCCTTTCTTCCTGCTTTATCTTGTTTTCACTTCCCGAGTGAGCAGGCTGCACTGTATGATGGAGATGTGATTAGCCTGGTCTGTGGAACCAGAGGGCCATTTTCTATGCCCTTGCAATCTCCATGATCAGTCTAGGGTCTAGGGAACATTTCCCTTGGAAAGTTCACATCATCTCCAATGAAAAGTCTCGTTATTCAAAAACAGTAATTATTTAGTTGCAAAATATATTAAACATAATTCTTATTTTTATTGTTTTGCTAGGTAGCCAAATTCAAAGTTGTCACCAAACACATGAAAATGGTGGGTTTTATATTATCCTTAAAATATTTTTTCTTATAAGTTTGATTCTAAGATACGTGATTTTTACCAGGCTGTTGCTCATACCAACAGTACAACTCCAGAGAACTTGCAGGAAAAGTTTGAAAAAGTAATCCTAAAGTGACATTGATAGAGGGGATAAGCATGAAAATGCTAGTGTAAATCCTATTTAGCTAGTTATAAGTTAGACTGTGGTTGAAGTTTGTTTGTAGATTGATGATTTAAACAGAGATGGTTTGGAAAAATAAGCAAAAAGCAAATGCAAATTCAAATATGTCCCCCATTAAGACAGAGCAGTAAAAGTGATTCATGGAGAAGATTGTAGAAAACAAAAATCTACCCCCCTCCCTAAAACAGTAACAAAAGTAGAAAAACTGAAGAATATTGAAACATTTTCATTGTCCAGTATACAGATTTTTTTATTGTTGTTGTTCAAGAGTTGCTGATGGTAGATAGTAAGTAACCTGGCAATGAGAATGGAAAAAATGAATTCTAAAAACCAAACAAACTAAATGTCAGATGATGCATTCATGTAACGAAGGGAGTTATCTGTCTTTTCTTGAGGAGCATAAGAAAAAGAGCAGATTTACCCACTATTTCATGGCAAAGACATTTGGTAAAAGGCAGACTTACAGCATGACTAAAACAGAATCTCACCAGCCCCCAAGCCAGGGGTCCTTATCGACAGCATAAAAGCTCAGGTGGCAGCTGCGGAATTCCAGATGAACTAAGAAATGTGGAGCGAGCCGACCTAGTTCAGCAGAAAAGAATGTCAACAATTTCCCCACGGACGCCAGGGAGCCTGTTGCTGGGGAGCCTGCTGTGAGCATATCTCTTTATAGTCTTCAGAGAAACAGAGGCACATGAAGAACAGCTCGTGGAACTGAGAAAGAGTTCCAGAAATTTTAGAATGTCAGAGATGGCCCACTAAAGTAAAGAAATATGAGAACAAAACTGAGGTGCGGCAATTCGTGGAAAGGAGACAGTTTGCTTCTGTTTTCTGTTGCTAAATGCTTTCCTGTGCTTGCCCACCCACATGCTCACCACTTATGAGGAAGTAAGAAAAGAAGGTGCGCTTTGCAAAAAAGTATCTAGCGAATAGAATTATACTCTGTGATGTGAATCTGTCACTGATTTTCTTGGTGACATGACACCACCTTAAGAAATGAAATGAACAAGATATCCAGGACATAACCACTTTCTCTGTATATGCACACATACAGCTTCATATCGACATGCATAATTAAGAACATATAGCATACGGCTATTTAGGACATAGGAAATTTCTATAGTCCATGTCAATTCAGCTCCTTTGGAAAGAGAAAAAAATCCCATGCTACTTATTTATGCGAGTGTTTTCAAATAAGTTTCTCTGACTGTTTGATGATAAGTGTCATGTAATCATACACAAGCGAGCAGTGAACTTAGAAATAAAGACATTGCATGTTTGGAGCAAAGTAGAGCAATTTCACAAGGAGCTTTTAATTCTGAGAGCATTTCGAATGGAGTATTTGAATTGATTTTATCTAATTAATATGTTAAATCACAGTGAACAAAGAAAAACACATACAATCATGTAGGGCATGTGGACTTGTAGCATATCCAAGCAGAGAGAGGACCTTGGGGAAGTCTCCAGTCCAACTCCCTCAATTCATAGACAGGAGCCTGAGATCACGGACATTCCTACCACGTGAAGTCACACACACAAGCTTGGGTCAAGGCTATGTGTCCAATCACTTATGTGTGCATCAGAAGGGGGAGACAGACACACACTCAAACACACAGAGAAAGAATGTGAAAAACAATGCAGTATGCACTTGTGGCAAGGTCTTCTCCTGGAAGAAAACATACAGGCTTTGCAGAGAAGAGGGATTCATCAGATGTAAAGTCAAGCTTTTCTGCTGGGGGCTGAAAACTCGGGTGGCATATATAGATTTTCAGATAAGCTAAAAATGACAAGGGCGTGGAATTCACTTGCAAAGGCTGCCAGCACTTCCCCAGGCACTGGACCAAAGTTGCATTGTCATGTTACCTCTCTGCTGTCCTAAGAAATTGAAGGTGCTCTCACCATGTTTGAAAATCCCCCAAATTAAAATCACCTCTGTGCCATGAATACCAGGAGCACTAGGTCTCAGTCTCCATAGCATTTTCATTGCTCCCTGCATGCACCCAGACATCTTAGCATGGTGGTCCTTGAACCTGGGCATCAGCCTCAGCTGGAGGGCTTGCTAAAACAGATTGCTGGGTTTGACCCCATCAGAATTCCTGACTCAGTAAGTCTGGGTGGGGCCTGAGAATCTGCATTTCTAACAAGTGTCCAGGTTGTGCTGCTGGTGATGCATGGATCACACTTGGATCCGGCACACTGCACTAGCACAGTTTAGGCTTGCTGAAACTGGATTACTGAGTTGATGGATGAAAATGATGCTCTTTTATTGGACCACATACTGGATATGTGCATCTGTCACCTGCAGATGAAAGTGGTGGCAAAATGTGAGATTTCTAGCATTGCCAAAAGGAAAATATTGACAAGCATTGTTAGGAAAATTTTCCAAAGTGGGGTTTAAATGATCTCCATGTGCAAGATCAATGGGATGGAACATCTTTTAAAAAGTTGTCTCAGCAATAAAAACTAAAATGAATACTTGCTGCAACTGCTGAGGTTTATGCATGCAGTTCCAAGAAGTATGGAGAATTTTTAAAAGTCATTTTTGGATTAAGTATTTCTGAACGTATATCATTAGAAAAGAACTTTTTCATCATTGAAACTTTACATCTGAACTCTTACTTTTTAAAGTATTACATAGTTTAAGCTGAATGTTCTTTTTCTTGGATTTTAATTTTCAACAGGAAATGGAACTCTATCAAAATAAGGAAATAAATGTTCTACTTACATGTGCTATTCTGAACAATGTAGTTATTTATAAAAGGGGGTTTCTACTTTTAGTAACTCAATATGTACCAGAAAAAATAATTTAAATACAGTTTTGAAGGCAACTCAAAATTTTATTAATCCTAATAATGGTTTTAAACCATATTAAGGTACATCACTTGCTGTCACAAGTCACTTTATTTATTTTTGAGATAGGGTCTTACTCTGTCACCCAGGCTGGAGTCCAGTGGGGTGATTGCGGCTTTGCAGCTTCCACCTCCCAGGCTCAAGTGATCCTTCCACCTGAGCTTCCTGAGAAGCTGGGACTACAGGCACATGCCACCATGCCCTGTTATTTTATTTTATTTTCTCGTATTTTTTGTAGAGATGAAGTTTTGCCATGTTGCCCAGGGTGATCTGGAACTCCTCAGCTCAAGCGATCTGCCTGTTTCAGCCTCCCAAAGTACTGGGATTTTAGGTGTGAGCTACTGCACCCAGCCTCAGAATTCACTTTATATTTTTCATTAAAACTAGTTTATCTATCAAGACAGATAGAAAGCGTCCTTGTTCTACATAGGTTTACTTGTTCTCCTTATTACCCTCATCTCAATCTGTAGGCCTCTGACAAAGAGTTTTGTCATGTCTCCAAGTGACTCCATATTTTCTTGAAACCAGTCTTTAGTACTTTTTCTATGTTGCTCCTCTCCAAATTTAACTAAAAGAGATTTAACATCTTGTTTGTAAGCTTCAAGAAAAGCTGCAAAAATTTAAAGAATGCAAATCAGAAATTATATCAATTTAACAAGCAAATGCAGCAAACAATTTAAAATCTGAACGTAGTTTATTACTTTTTCACTGGCAGGCAAATGATTATGTTCCCACAATGTAACCTTTCCTATTTTGAGTCTTTTATTCTGTTAAACACTAATTCCTTTCTCAGGAGGTCCCAAATAGAAAATACTCATTTTTCAATGGACATTGACAACACACATGTATGCTATTCTTATTATGCACTGATGAAGGTATAGCTGAAATCATGTAATATTGCTAGTAATTTCACTTTGGAGATATATGATAAGATATTGCCATAGAATGAGACTCCAAAGACATTTGGTCCTAAGTGAGTGCTGTTGCTCCATTTTACATAACAGTTTCACACTTGAAGGAGATGGAAGGAATGCTGAGGGGCCTCTTGGTAGTGGGCCAAGTGGTTCTAATTATTTTCACAACTTTCTCCTGCAGGCGTACAAATCTGGTTCCCAAAGTGAAGTGAGATGAGAAATGCTTCTGGTGATCTATCCCGTCAACTGATGAGATAACCTTCCTTCCTTCCCCTTTGTGATGCCACTTGCAGCAGGTTGCTGCTTCCTCTGCTCATCTGGAGCGCCTGTGACTTCTCCCTCTCTGGGAGATGGGGAGGGAGTGCCCTGATGTTTCTCCACTGCCTCCCTGGTCTTCCTCTGACCCCACCCTCCACCACTCCTCCAATCCCAGGTTTCTTACCCACATTTGTCATTTACATCACTGTGTTGCCAGCCCTACCTAGGAATCTGCACTCATCTCACTTGCAGAAGTTCCCATTCTCAACTCCTCTTTTCAGGGACAACTAGGCACTCAAGTTCTCTAGCATAATAAATGTGTGGTTTAGAAAGCACAACTTCAAACAGATACAACGATTTTTCTAAGCAAGTGAATTCAGTTCCTTGATATATTAGGCAAGAAGAGGCCAAATGGGAACCTGGGTTGGAGTTGTCCTCTGACTCCTGAGGACACTGGTTTTTTCCTAGTGAACTCTCTCGCATAGTCGCTGCTAGCTTCACACAAGCCTCTCTTCCAGGTACACACAAACTTTGTTGATGTAATTCTCATACTGTTTGAGAAGTATTTTTTTTTCCAACCAATCTGATTTTGAAGTTGAAGACATTACATCAAGTTGATAACCAATTACATTTGTGATAGATCAATGCTCCGTGCCGGACAATGTCCTGGATCGTCAGTCAAGGGAACATGAAGGCCTTCACTCATGGGAAAGTAAGAGAGCACACTGCCTTTTATAAATCCACAGTTGTGCCATTTCTGTAAAAATATCACTCACATTTCTCTTTTCATTCTTCTATTGGTTTGCTTAATTGAATCCCCTCTCCCTAAAGATATGAGAAGAATGTAATATCACTTACATTCTTTATTCCAAAATTGTAAAATGACTTTCATTTTCTTGGATATGTCTCAGCAAAGAAAATGAAAATTTTACATTTCCTTTTTATACTGTCCCCACAAACATCTCATAAACATGCTTTTGCATAGGTATAACTTGAGAGGGGGAGTATTAATATGGAGTTGTCTTTGTCTTACCAAAAAAAAACCAAAACCAAAAACAACAACAAAAATAAACAAAGCAGGAGTGCAGTGGCTCTTCCCTGGAATCCTAGCACTTTGGGAGAAGGAAGTTGGAGGATCATTTGAGGCCAACAGTTCTAGATCAGCCTGGGCAACATAGGGAGACCCCATCTCTACCAAAAAAAAAAAAAAAAAGCTGGGTGTTATGATGCTTGCCTGTAGTCCCAGATACTTGGGAGGCTGAGGCAGGAGGATTGCTTGAGCCTAGGAGTTCCGTGTTGCAGTGAGCTATAATCATACCATGTCACTGTACTCCAGCCTGGATGATACAGCAAAACCCTGCTTCTAAAAACAAAAACAAAACAGAAAAACCCCAGCATTGCCATAATGTCTGTTAATCATTGTGACAAGTCCATAATTGTCTTCCTTGCTCTTCCAGCTGGGTAGAATCTGTAGAATATTTAAACCAATCAATACCTCCGGCCTTGAAATGAATTGTCTAAGCTTTGCTATCATGTTATTTTCTGTGCTATCACTTTATTTTCTATTAATGACTGTATGAGTGCCTGAGAAAAGCGGGAAGTTATTATCTTATCACACAGCTGATATCAACCATTATCTCTCACTCAGAACAACAGACAGCAAGGAGATGATTCCTTTTACCAAAAAATAAGACTAATACACTTAAGTAAATTGTTAAGAGTATCTAACTATGTAGATAGCATGTTCCGTTCCTTCATTTTACATACGCGCACGTGCACACACACACACACACACACACACACACACACACACACACTAACAAATTTTCTATAGGTGAAGAACATGCTGCTTTCCTCAACTGGTTATGCCTTTTTTATTTAATCAGTGATGTAGTATTCAACTGGGTACCAATAAAGTTTTGTTCTCTGACCAACTACACTGGAGTGCTGGAAGATTGGCCCTAATCCTTCACCTCTCCCTGTATCTCAGCCCTTTGCCACAGTACACTGTGGGTAGGGTGTACTTCTCTGCACCTTGGCTTAGTCACATGACTTGTATTGGCCCATGGAATGAAGCAGGACTGACAGTGCACCCATTCTAAGCCCAGGCTTCAAGAGGTCTATCTGTTTTCACTTGTTCTCTTTCAATGCTGCTATTGCCATAAGGAGGACATGCCTGGGCTAGCCTGTCCGTACAAAGAGAAGGATGACAGGCACTTAGAGTAAAGCTCTCCCCACGCCAAGCCCAGGATAGCCAATCCCCAATTGATTGGCAGACTTGGGAAACATAATAAGTGATAGTTATTCTAAGCCACTATGTATGAAGGTGGTTTGTTATGGGGCATTAGGTAACTGATATATCATTAAGTCACCATCAAGCAAGTGTGGTTTACAGCACTGATTGGTAGTAGTTCATTTGATTAACTTAGTTTTAAATTTGATATGACAATATGTTAATATTATGCAGTATAATCTTAGGACAATCATAAATAGAAACAGACTGGCCCTAATTTCCTACACAGTAAGATGACTCTATATTTATAGAGAGGGAAAGTTCCCTTATCGTTCAGAACTTTAATGTTTGTGCATCTATAAAACAAGAATTACAATATTTACCTTGAAAAGTAGGAATCCATGGATAAAGTATGTGATTTACTCAGCATATGGTAGAACAACAAATAAATGTTAGCTATTATTTTTATTCAGTACAATGTGCGAGAGAAAGTCTATTAATACTTGCGTCATTATTTGTATTCCTTAACTTCTTTTAATGTTTTGCTCATTTTCTTCTGGATTTACTTATATAACTCTTCCCTTTTCCTTACCTTCTGAAAAATTCAAGTATAAAGTCTACCATTCCTTTTGCCCAGGGTCCAAAAGGACGATTTACCAAAAATGGCAGGACCCACTGAGCTATTTATACTGCTCTGGACACAAGTTTCATGTTATGGACACATTTCCAAACACAAACACAAAGTTCTTTTCTTTTTTTGAGACAGGGTCTCACTTTGGGAGTGCAGTGGCACAATATTGGCTTACTGCAGCCTCGACCTCCTGAGCTCCAGTGATCCTCCCCACTCAGCCCTGCAAGTAGCTGGGACTACAGGCACACGCCACCATGGCTGGCTAATTTTTTGTAGAGATGAGGTTTTGCCGTGTTCCCCAGGCTGGTCTCAAACTCCTGAGCTCAAGTGATCCACCCACTTCAGCCTCCCAAAGTGCTAGGATTAAAGGTGTGAGCCACTGTGCCCAGCCTCCAAACACAAAGTTCTTTTGAAAGAAAATCAAGCATAGCAGATCATTAAATGTATTCCTTAAATATGTTCTCTTCCCTCCCCTTCCTCCATAAAATCCTGCAAATAAGTATCAGATATAAGTGAGATGCTTTCTAATTTAAACCCATGATCCTCTGTGTAGGAAGCAATGACAACATCAAGACGTTTACTTTCCTTTATGTTGTAGCCAAAGAAGTGATCTTAGTTTAGATAGGCTTGTCAAATGATTTTGCCAAGAGTGGGTAAACTTTTTCTGAAAAGGATCAGATAGTACATATTTTCCGCTTTGTGGGCCACGTGAGCTCTATCTTAAATACGCAACTCTGCCACTATAGCATGCAAACAACCATAGACAATATGCATAGAAATTTACATGGCTGTTTTCTAGTAACACTTTGTATACAAAAACAGATGGGCTATAATTCACAGACAGCTGGTAAAAGCAATAACCTCTAAGACAAAAATAATGATGATATTAATGTAAAATTAGCCACACCAAAGTTCAAGTATGTTCCTAATGTAATATCTACATTGTATGTGAATATTTCTTGGGTTTATCTTTTAAACCTTAGAATTTTTTTTTTAAGTTCTGTGTATGATAATCATAAGGTTAGATTTTATTTATTGGATCTATCCTCATGGTCTGAAGTTTCTAAACATTTACAGAACAGAGTTTCTTAGCACAAATTCTGCCCAGCGGGCTAGTTTAATTCAATTTCTGTCTAATTGTTCTGTGTGGGACTTTCATTGTGTTATTTCTACGTATGTCAACATTGGGTCTATGTGGCACCCATGTAATGGCATTTCCACCTATTTGCATGCTATGCCATCCTATTTTGTTGGTGATCATATTGGACAATACACTTTTTGCTTTCCAAATAGTAATCAACAGGAATATCAATGGTAATATATATTTTTTCCTAAGGACTTTTATGTAGAACCTCTCCTTGGCTTCTGAAAGCTTATAATGAAGGCATATTCTAACGCCATTTTTATTTAGCCCTCATCATGTTAACAGGCTCTCGCACAAACCCAATAATCACTGTGGTTCACCCTTGTGGAGACTGGCTAACTAACATGCGTAGCCCATAAGAAAAACATTAAGGAAAGGAACGCACATTCTCTGGGTTCACACTCACCCAGCTGCCCAGACATGCTAAGCAAGTCTTCATATGTGAGCTCAGTTTGGTGTGCAGATGTTGGAGAATGGTTTGTGAAGACCTCCCTGATAGCATCAAGCCTGCTGCAGAATGAACTAACTCAAGATGAATTTTTTTCCAGGTTTTCATCATTTGAAAGGTTTAATTTACCAAGATGGGTTTCAGCAATCTCACAGTGTGACATTGATTTTATTGTGTAATTTAATCTGTACTTAATTTCAAAGGGTGGTATTCAGAGATAAAGCTAGACTTCGCAGTATATTCCTCTTGTGAAGCACAGTGCAGGTTCCCTCTGTCTTCAAGAAGAAATGATTTATCATGTAGCATGTGATTGATCAAGCCATAGGATTTCCTTTCATCTCTTAGCTTGTCTGTATTCTGAGTTTTTAAGGCTCTTTTCTTTTACTGCCCAGATTTTTATTATTTTTAGTTTCAAATCATTATAGACAAAAAATGTTGCCAATGTGGGCTTTTTAAAAATTCTAGTTTATCACTGTTAATGTAAAGAGTGAGTCAAAAAATTCATGTGAAACTGGAGTCCTGGTTTGAACAATAAGCATGTGCTGAAACATTAGTGTTTTTAAAAGCTCACTTCCCAATACCATATGAAAATAAACAGATGCTTTTAAAAGCAGAATTTGTGTAACAATTGTTAATAAAAAGCTAAAAGCTGACACAAAACTCTTTCATCTAGGAAGTATGCTGTCTAATATCATGGATGCTGAAAGACCCAAAAAAAAGAAGGAAAAAGAAAAAGAAAAGAAAAAAAATCAACTAAAAAGCAAAATGAAGCTCAAACCCCAGAAGCAGAACCTCTTGTCTTAGGGTCTGAGCAAGGAGAACATACTCAAACACCCAAGGAGAGACAGGCAGGGGGCAGCCCTGAGGGTACTGATGGGACAAAAGAAAAAGACCAGCAATCATGTCACAAAGGCCCCATCGGCTCTGCTTCTGTCTTGGGCAGACAGTTGGTCATTTTGAGCTCGCTAAGAGGAAAAGTGTGTTTGTCACAACTGTAGAGGGGGTGCTACCATCATCTATCGGTTAGAAGATATGTAGGGGGCTACTACAGATCCTGCAACCTACAATGCACAGGATTAAGTGCCAAGCCTGGCCTGGAGGGTGGGGCTGGGGGAGTGGTCTATGGTAAACTGGAAAGCACAAGCCTCCCTACAGGATCAACATCTCCAAGGTTCCAACTGATGTGGTCATGTGGGAATGTTCCATGCAGACACAGAACCAAACCAAACAAGGACTTAAGACTTCTTCAGAATACAATGGATGACTTCAAATTGTATTTAGAGCCAGATGAGAAGAATCAAAGTATCTTAAAATATTTTTCCAGAAACACAATAAGAAAGCTGACTTCTTTCAAACCAAGTAAGATTAAAGAACTGGATAAGGCTGGGCATGGTGGCTGTCACCTGTAATCCCAGCATTTTGGGAGGCGGAAGTTGGAGGATCATTTGAGGCCAGGACTTTGAGACCAGCCTAGGCAACATAGTGAAACCCCGTCTCCACAAAAATATAAAACTTAGCCAGGTGTGGTAGTGTGCTCCTGACTGAGGAGGCTGAGGTGGGAGGATTGCTTACGTCCAGCAGGTCAAGGCTGCAGTAAGCCATGATTGTGCCTCTGCACTCCAGCCTGGGTGACAGAGCAAATATCCTGTTTCAAAAAAAAAAAAAAAAAAAAAAGAATTGGGTAAAGAATTGGATTTGGAGTCACATATTGACACACTGACTTTAAAACAAAGATATCCCTTGGGGCTCAGGGCACACAACCTGGCCTGGGTGACAGCAGCCTCTATGTCCCACATTTTAGGTTAAGCATCTAACCCATAAGCCTCCATGTTAGTATCCTCAGTCAGCCTGCAATGGAAATTGAATGGAGGCAATAAATGAATTTCATAGAGTTAACTCTTTTGTTTTAAATTTAGAAATACATTTAGTAATCATAGGGACAACCTGGCTATGTGACTGAAAACATTTTTAATGTTTAAGAGATTTTGGCACATTATAAAATGGGCATATTCATTAGGTCAATAAATATTTGTCAAATGATTAAATGTATTAGCCTTTTGATTTCAATTTTAAATGTGAAATTGATTTTAGACTTGTGATTGTAAGTTGATAAATATAACAGGATTTTACTGTGTGGTAAATAATACTGGACTCTTTAAGTGACCTTTCAATTATCTCAATAAGTATAAATATTTAAAACATTTAACAAGCTAAGATACTTAAACATTTAAATGGAAAAATCTAAATATTTAAGAGTTTTAATGGTAATAAATTGAAATATTTAAAGTTTAAATAGTAATGAAATTAAGTATACACATTGAATAAATGAATGCATTTATTAGATTTATGAAAGTTTAAGTTTCTAGAAAGAGTTTGCTTGTGTGGGTTGTACGTTTGCCCAACTAGATAGATATTTGAATGGTTAAACAGAAAACGGAATATATTGACTTTATAAATGTACATTCACCTGTATAAAGAATTTTTGCTAATTAAGTTTGTAAATGAGAGCAATTGTTTGAATTTAAATTGTTCAGCTCAAATTAAATTCTAATCAAAACCTTCTGTGAAACGATTTGTTTTTATTATATATAAAAGATACTGGTATTGTTAATATAAGCACAAAAATAAGACTTGTAAGTTGAACTTGAAAGCTTGAGGAAAATCTTGATTTTATAATCTTAATCAATTAATACAGATTTAAAGCCTACATAACTGTAAATAGCCCTTTCTAAACAAAAAAAAAGAAAAGAAAAGAAAAAGAAAGAACAATAAAATAAAAATGCCAGTCTTAGACATTAAAAAAAGTATGAATAACAACTAAATTTGTCTTTTGGCAATCAAGAAATAATGTTCTCATTAAACAAAGATGATGTGTCAGAAACGCATGTCACTTTCAACGTGCAGTAGGATGCTGAGGATATAGAATCAGTCCCTATCTTATCACCTTGTGTCACTGGTTTCAAAGTCACATGATTTCTGGAGCCAACTCTGCACGCCTCATTGATCTCTAGGAAGCCACAAACAACTTTGTGGCTCTGGGCAGATAAGACAATGAGAGCTCATTTGGAAGGACCCTCACTCTCCTCGTTGCTTCTAGAGAAAGAACCATTTCTACAGCGGTGAAATGGCCAGGACTGGTCCTTGGGTACAGTGTTGACTCTCCATCCAGGGCATAAACTTTGGAGGACATTTCTGGCAGGATTATTTATATATTCTTCCCCTTCTGTTAGTTTCTTAGGGTATATTCCACCATATTTGGCAGTTTTTATATAACAACGGCTCCAAACCTCCATGAATTCCTTTTCTGTTTGAGCACATGAGCAATGAGATGCCACAAAACAAAGTATATGGAGACAACAAACTTCTGAGAACTATCCGACAGTGATGTGGGAATGGGTGTGCACATGTGTGGGGGGGGGCATGAAAGTGTGGACTCTACTTTTTTTCTCTAATTTTCTATCACTTACAAAAGTTGAAAATGATACCAAGACTATGCTACACAATATCATGACATGCAATTGTTAAAAGAGGCATATTTATTTTTTTTCTTTCCTGCTCTGCCTATTTAGAAAATGTATCCAAATAACCCATGATGACACTTTATAACAGCCAGAATTGATAGTTAGGTAGCTCTTAGGCTAATAAGCTGAAAATAAGAGCTAAACCCTCTTTATCCTACTGCCTTTAAAGAAACACCCCAAACAACAACAAAAAGCCCAGTAGGCTCTCTATGTAGCACTAAACCAAATAGTGCCATCTACTGGCTGTTTACTAATATATGTTAGCCAGTCAGGGCCATCAAACAAAGGCATTAGATGGGAGACTAGAGAAGCAAGCTCTGTCCTCACTCTTTCCTCTGTGCCTTGAGATGTCGTATGCCCTCTGAAACACAACGATGGCAAAACTCCTTCTATGAGAAAACGTTTCCCATTTCCACTGGAACCCATTTTTTTCTTTATTTTCTTCAAAGAGGTACATAAGAACCGAAAAATACCTTCAATTTGGCTTGGCCATCAACAACCACATTTCTAAGCAAACAATGATTATGTTTAACTCCCTCATTTTCTTTTCCCACTCCTCTTCTTTTCAATAAAAAGATAAACTACAAGCTGGCCAACAAATCAAGGCAAATATCTGGAGACTACAGCCTGGACAGAAAGAGGCAAGGATAATTGAGTGACGACTACTCTAGCATGAAGTATGCTGTTTGTTTCTACTTGTTGGTTTCATGTTTCAATTCATCGTGGCATCGGGGCAAACCTATTTTTGTGTAAACTCTTAGCTGAGAAGATACTGCTGAGCTTTTGACTGTCCTGCCATTTCTATACATGAATTGGCAGGAAAAAATATTTATATTTTAATCAAATACAAATACACATGAAATAGTCTCAGGAATTTATTTTCCTGTGTAATGAAGTGAAATGAGGGGAAACACTGAACTGACTAATCAGATTCACCACTCCAAAGAAGCTCAAATGTCATCTCTATGGCAACATGTCAGCCAGGGTCCGCCCTCATCTCATCCCTCAGACTGCAAACTGCACGTTGCCATTGCTAATGAATTAATGTGGAAAACACACTAAAAACAATGAGATTTGGGTTATGAAGAAGGGTCTTAAGGTTGATCCCATTCATGTAACACTCTATCCTGTTCTTAGTTTTCTTTCTTCAAATTGAATTAGTCTCTGAGGACATGCTTCACTCAATGGCTTCACTCACTGGCTCCTCACTCTGTGCTTTCAGAGGGATACCAAGTTGTTGAGTCCTTTTGTCTGGGAGGTGACGGAGATCATGTGCACTTTGGACCCAAAATTGGGCAAATCTCAGAGAGGTGATGCAATGCAGAAGGTGAGTCCAGTGTATATACCAGGGGACTAATTTTACCATCTTAAGAAGGCATGCAAAAGTTTATCTATTCATTGGAAGATCACCTACTGAAAAATACGATTTAGTTTTCTGACTAAACTCATCAAGGCTAGTGTTTATGTAGGCAGTCGATTAGTTTTAAGACCCAGGAGAAATGTCTCTTTCATCAATTATGTGCCTCATATTCATGTTCCTTATGAGGGAAATTAATCTGCACAGCTCCTCTAAATGCTTCATTTTATTATAATTAACTATTTATTTTTATCTATTCCTAAAATTGTGGAAAGTGGCTCAGAACTATCTTCCTTGAGATTCTTTTTATATTTGAAAACCTTAGAGTAGGATTTCTACCTAGCTTTCAGGCAAGGAGGCCAATTGGACAAAAGCAAATTTTCCAAGAAGCCAAATTCACAGTCTACCTAGTTTAATCGTTTTAAGTGGAATGTTGTATTTTAGTGACTAATATATATTTTCTCAAAATTAAGTAAACTAAGAGTAGCAGAAGAATTCTAAAAATGCTAAACGGTTGGCAAAAGAGAAGTATAAACTTCTCACATGGAGAACTATTTTTGCATCCCCCCAAATTGGTATTTATATGTAACAGGAGTTTTTCAATTTCTTCTGTTGCTGTCTGGATGATTTTAAATGACATATTCTATTTTGTCACATTTATCTAGTTTTTTTTTTTTTTTTTTTGAGAAAGAGTTTCGTTCTTGTCACCCAGGCTGGCATGCAGTGGTACAATCTCAGCTCACTGCAACCTCCACCTCCCAAGTTCAAGCGATTCTCCTGCCTCAGCCTCCCTAGGTAATTTGTGTGTGTGTGTGTATTTTTAGTAGAGATGGGGTTTCACCATGTTGATCAGGTTGGTCTTGAACTCCTGACCTCAGGTGATTCACCCGCCTGGGCCTCCCAAAGTGCTGGGATTACTGGCCTGAGCCACCATAACTGGCCACATTTATCTATTTTTAATTGATTATTAGTCATTTCTTAGTATATTAAGTAATCCAAAACATTTTAAATTAAAAATAAATGTTTAAACAAAATAAAAATTGCTGATGGGAATGTATAGTATAACCACTATAGAAAACAGTGCAGAGATTCCTTAAAGAACTAAAAGTAGAACTACCATTTAGTCCAGCAATCCCACTAGTGGGTATCTACCCAGAGGAAAAGAAGTCATATGAAAAAGATACTTGTACACAAGTTTTTAGCAGCACAATTTGCACTTGCAAAAATGTGGAACCAGCCCAAATGCCCATCAATAACTAGTGGAAAGAAACTGGTGTGTGTGTGTGTGTTTTTGTGTGTGTGTATGATGGAATATATAAATATGATACATATGACGGAATACTACTCAGCCATAAAAAGGATTTAATTAATGGCATTTGCAGCAACCTGGATGAGATTAAAGACCATTATTGTAAGTGAAGTAACTCAGGAATGGAAAACCAAACATCATATGTTCTCACTCATAAATTGGAGCTAAGCTATGTAAAGGCATAATAAGAATGACACAATGGACTTTGGGGATTCAGGAGAAAAGGGGGTGAGGGATAAAAGACTACAAATTGGGTGCAGGGTATACTGCTCGGGTGATGGGTGCACCAAAACCTCACAAATCACCTCTTGAGAACTTACTCATGTAACTAAACACCACCTGTTCTGCCAACAACCCATGGAAACAAAAAAAATAAACAGAAATTAAACTAAATTGAACTCAAATAAGTACACATAAAATTTTAAATACAAATTCAAAAACAGATCAAATAAATAAGAATTTAAGTAACAATTGAGTTAAAATTTAAATTATTTACATTTAAATTCAAAAACAAAAAATAATAAATTGCTAAAACAATTCCATCATACAATTTGATTATAAATCTGTACATACATGTATAATACATATGTAGGTGAGATATGTTGAATGATTTGACATGAGAAGTAAAATCATATAAAGGAGTGAAAAGGGAGTTTGAAAGGCCATAAGGGACATACGAAGTGTTAAATGAGTGGTAGCTCATTTTAAAAATATATTAACTATAAATAAATAAATTTTTAAAAAATAAAATATATTAACTATAAATATGTAATTGGACATGAAGGATTAAAAAATAAATTGGTTAAAACTTCTAAAAATGCTGAAAGATAACTGTAAATGAAAGTACATTAAATTTTTTTTAAAAATTTAGTTTAAACTGAAAAATAAATCTGATATTATGATTATTGATACATGAAATATGCAGTTCTAAATGTAATGTGCTTTATTATTAAATCCATTGTATAGGAAATGTACATGTAACCTATTATGAGATACTAAGGTGGAATAGCTCTGTAAAAGCTGTTTACATAGCCCTTGGAACACGCTAAATGCTATTTTTTAAATAAATCAAAAAATTTATGTATTGCCTTTGATGAATTGACAGAGCCATTATGTGTGTGTGGATGTGTGAGTGTGTGTGTTTTAAATCTGGCTATTTCTTTTTTTTTATTGCATTTTAGGTTTTGGGGTACATGTGAAGAACATGCAAGATTGTTGCATAGGTAAACACATGACAGTGTGATTTGCTGCCTTCCTCCCCATCACCTATATCTGGCATTTCTCCCCATGCTATCTCTCCCCAACTCTCCACCCCCCGCTGTCCCTCCCCTATTTCCCCCCGACAGACCCCAGTGTGTGATGCTCCCCTCCCTGTGTCCATGTGTTCTCATTGTTCAACATCCAACTATGAATGAGAACATGCGGTGTTTGATTTTCTGTTCTTGTGTCAGTTTGCTGAGAATGATGGTTTCCAGGTTCATCCATGTTCCTACAAAGGACACGAACTCATCTTTTTTTATGGCTGCACAGTATTCCATGGTATATATGTGCCACAATTTCCCTGTCCAGTCTATCATCGATGGGCATTTGGGTTGGTTCCAGGTCTTTGCTATTGTAAACAGTGCTATTTCTTACCTCTCTTCCCATAACCATTGTGTTCTGACCAATGAAGAGAAGAGCAGATATAGTAGTTTCCACTTTAGTGCTATAATTATGTTAATGCAGCCCCTATTTAGTTCCCAAGTCACATGTGCCTCATCTTAACTTTCCATCCACTGATACTGCCACATATTTTTCACTAGAAGTAATGTTATTCCAAATTTCTCTGATTCTGCTGCTGTGCAGCTGATCTTATTTTGAACTTAAGTACTAGGTATTTTTTCCCCAGTTACATTTTATCTTGTTTTATATACTATGTTGTATTGTTTGTTGTGTATTAGTTAAGTCTGCTCTGCTTTATTCGAAATCTCTTGTTAAATCAAGGATGTCGCTTCTACCTTAGTCCATTGCAAAAATAAATCAAAAAGAAGAGACAAGCTGATATAGGCTATAAGCAGGTCCAGCTCACATACAGGCCAAGAGTAGAGGTTTGTTAGTTGGTTGGAATAGGGAGCACATGTTGCATGAAATGCAAATAATAAAGAAGATACAGAACTCCAAGTGTGATTATTAATGTCCACGCTGGAACTGCCACATCAAAATGAGCATTCGTCTTTGGGAATATCCATCTTGGAAGCCTAAATGTACATTTTAATTAAGTTAAACTTGCTCAAGACTTTCAGAGTCACTCAAAAGTTCCTTCAGAAGGAGGAACAGAGGTAACAAGAAAGAAGAGGTCTTAGAGATGCCAATTTGAGAAGAACTTAAGTTTCCCAAAGAGGCTATTGACGTTCCAAATTATCCTCAGCAAAATCATACCAACAAGGAAGAGGTGGGCAGAGTTGGTGGAGCATATAGTGAGTGGGGGTTCCACAAGCGGGGCTCAGTGTCAATTGAGAAGCTCCCATGGGAGATGCAGGATCAAATAAAGACAACAGAGAGACCTCACAAAGTGCCAGAAAAAAAATTTCAGCCCCAGGAGTCAAGAAGTAAATTCCTATTCAAAAGAAACAGTCAAGAAAAAACTTCCAGTCCTGCAGGTACCTTTCTAACAAAGAAGCTGAGACCTCTAGCCCAGCTTTTGCTTGTCTGGGAGTCTAAACTAACTTCTTACAAACAGAGAAACCTAGGACCCTAACCCTATGCTTAACAAATAACTCATATCTAATAAACACTGATCATGCTAACCTGACTGATATGGCACGTGTATTCTCGCGTCAATACACAGAGATGCTGCAGTATATCCTACTATATATTTTATAGATGATTATTTTTAAAAGTTCCTTCAAAACCAGTTTACAAGTAACAATAAAATTAGCCTTTGGTGTGAGAAAATAAAAAGCAACATTGTAAAAAACAGCAAAATAAAATGTATCAGGAATACCTTCTAAAATTAATGTACGTTGAATTCTGGTACTCCAGGAAAAGCAGCTCCAGGAAAAGAAGAAAATATGGAAGTAGTCAAAGTCTTTCGTCGAATTCTGAAGGGGGCTTCTAAGCACTTTCATGAGTTTTCGAGATTGGCATTCTTGGCTTTTTATTACATCTAAGTCCACTTCAAATCTCAGTGGCATTTATTTTATTTGAGAAAGTGATTTAATTTTAATTTTAACTCCTCTTCTGTTTGATGTGGATAATCTTAAAGTTTTTCTCCAGCTCTAGGATGCTTTGTTTTGTAAGAAGAAGCAAATTATATAATTAGTGGGTTTTCTAGAGATCTTGAATGGCATCGGGCAGTAAGGCAGGGGATGAGTATGGGGGTGAGGAGAATGAGAAAGAGGGAAGAGGGATAAAGGAGGGGCAAAGGAGGAGGGGAGGGGAGAGGGAGGTGGAGAGGGCACAAGAGTGTGCACAAATAAAGGTTTTTTAGTAAAGGTCACCAGGAGGGAGTTGGAAATGAGAAAGAATGGAGAAGAGAATGGGATTGGAAAGGATGCATATGAGAAGCAATTGTCTATAATTAGCTGGGCTGCAAGAAGGGTTAATTGGGTGGGAAGGGAAAAGCAAGGCAGATTGGAAAGAAAGGGGAAGACGGAGAATCTGGGCTGAGAAACCACACATTAGACACTGCTCCACATTGGACACCAAAGACCAAACATTTTAGATGAGCTTTGGCTGCTTTTTGGCGTTGGAGAGAGGAGGGGAAAGGAGGTAGTGGATATCCATGTATTTTTATATACTGGTCAAGTCCAGTGATCATTAATTGAGTCATGAATGCATTATTTGTTTTCTGATATCACATTGAGAAACCTCCTAATGGAAGCATAGCATTAAACATTATAAAACAGAATAACACAGACATTAATGAAGCCCCTGCATCAGACAGAGATATTGTAAGATTCTACCTATCAAGGGATTGTAACACATGGGACCCTACAAGCTAGCCTTGGCCTTCACGAAGACCAGCAATCCTATGGATTCTTTGTTGTGGGTAATGAGACCCAAGAATGTCAGTATATATATCAAGGTTGATTGAAAACCAGGTGACCTCAGGGAGAAAGACATTGCTTTTGCTAATTTAATCAGCGATAGCTTCAGAGGCTTTTAAACCTCAGGTTCCTAAACAAACAGCCCCTGCCAGGTAGATAATGGAGGGAGCCTGTTCTCTTTTGAATACTTAGCCATGAATTATAAGGACCAGTTAGACAGAAGACATTAAATTCCTATAGTAACTGTCCAGATCATAAAAACGTATTAAGGCTTGCCCTCTATTCCTGCTCCATCAGCATGAAGAGAGATTTCTAAGAGTCTTAACCCACAAAACAAAGCAATACGCCATTTTTTTCAAAGCAAAATCATAACCATAAATTGCTCTTATGCAGCAGTTTGTGCCTTTTTATCTGTTTGATCTTGATAATATCACTATTCTGTTTGATCTTCTTAATATTCCAAGGTAGGGGCAGGCAAGTTTTCAACATAAAGTCATGAAATTCTAAAACATTAAGTGATTAATCTCAGGTCATTCTGAGCAAGTTAGTTATGGAACCCCAACAGAGTGTAGAAGGCTTGATGTCTATTCCAGTGTTCATGACACTCAGAATATCCAATGTCAGGCTTCTCATCAGAATTAAATGTTTGTTTCATTTTATTTGAATTAAGTTCTTGCAGCAGTAATGAAAAAAGGCATCCAATTCCACCACACACAATTATTGCTCACCTAAAGTGTTTTAAATGCTACTTGGGGTTACGTTACAATAAACTAGGCACAGTCCCTAACTTTAAGTTTATTGTCCAGACTGAGAGATAAGAAAACAGTAAAAGAAGCCAGGTGTGGTGGCTCATGTCTGTAATCCTGGCACTTTAGGAGGCCCAGGTGGGAGGATTACTTGAGCCCAGGAGTTCAACACCAGCCTGGGCAACATGGCGAGACCCCCTATCTACAAAAAATTTAAAAACTAGCTGGGCATGGTGGTGTACTTCTGTAGTCCCAGGCTGGGTGACAGTGCAAGACCCAGTTTCTAAAAAAAATTTAAAAAGTAAAAAGAAGAAAACAGGAAAATAAACAGTTAAATGAGTTAAGTTTTCCAGGTGGAGAATGTGGCAACTGGTATACCAGCTTATTTGCTTACTTCCAATGATTTACTCTCTTTCTATATATATTAAGCAGCTACTATGTGCCATGTACTGTGCCACTCTGTGTTGGGAATGCATGGATGGAAAGGTACATGATTCTTTCGCTCCAAAATCTCTAGCAAATAATACATATGGAAATAGCCAAATGCTTTGCAATGAGGTTATTTTTTGGGAAAAGAAATGTACACACAAGGAGCAACAGGATCACAGAAAAAGGAGTTGTCAAGTCTACCTGGGGAGTGAGTCAAGGTTTCACTGAGGAGAAATCAGCCAGGAGAAGTTACATGTTTTCTTGCTCTTGAGGAATTTATCACTTAGCCAGAGCAACAGCCGTATAAACAGAAAACTGTGATAAGTGCTGTTGTGCTTAAAAACATGAAGTGTTGTGCTGGCACATCCTCTAGTAACTCCCTCTGTGAAGAAGGGGGACAGTGGTGAGAACTGAGCTGGCCCTTGGAAGATGAACAAAAGTATGTGAGGTAGAGAAGGGAGAAAGCTACTCCAGGCAGATGAGAACATATAAGCAAAGTCACAAAAGCATGAACGAGCATGGGAATTGGGATTGGGAAACAGTGAGGCACAGAGTTTGGAAACAGAGAATCTGTGCTTTGACAGAATAGAAGAACAAGAAAGGAGGCAGGAAAGCAAATTTGGATGGCGTGTACATAAATACAGAGTAAAAAAAAAACATACACACATAAAAACTAGAGGGTTTAGGTAGAGGTGGTAGCACTATTCACAACAGCAAAGATATAGAATCAACCTATGCATCCATCAACCGATGAATGGATAAAGAAAATGTGGTACATATATAACATGGAGTATTATTCAGCCATAAAAAAGAATGAAAATCATGTATTTTGCAGCAACTTGGGTGAAACTGGAGGCTATTATTTTAAGTTTAATAAATCAGAAATGGAAAGACAAATACTGCAGGTTCTCACTTAGAAGTAGGGGCTAAATAATGTGTACACATGGACACAGAGGGTGGAATAATACACAATGGAAACTCGGAAGGGTGGGAGGGTAGAGAGCATGAGGGATTCGAAATGACTTAATGGACACAATATTTACTCTTCAGGTGATGGTTACGCTAAAAGCCCAGGCTTCACTACTATGCAATATGTCCATGTAACAAAACTGCACTTGTACCCACTAAATCTGTAAAAAGATAAAGTAAAAAGATAAATAGAGGCAGTGATGAATACGGTGAAGATATTGTGTATTTATTAGAACATCCACATGTAAAATATATAGAATCCTAAAAACTTTCAGTGTAAAGTGAGAGAAAGGGATGAGTGGAAGATGACTTGGAAGTTTCCAGCTTTGTTGTCTGAGTGGATGGAGAAACATTCGCTAAGAGACAGAAAGGAATGATTAAGGGGTGTGGTAGGAAGAGTAAGGGTCCCCAAATATGTCCACATAGTAACCCCTGAAAACTGTGAATATATTAGTGTGGGAGACCAGAATATGCCATCTCGAAATACAACTGTAGGAGACCAGAACTTGCCACTGCAGATATGGCTTTTTGGCATAAAGATTATTTTGAGCTGATTGTTTTGAGAAATAGTGGACACAGGAGAAACAGTGAAAACAGCATATGTTAACTTTTTTTGTAAGGAAAATTTATACCTACAATGGAAATCTCTATTAGTAAGGGGGTCCCTCTTTCTGTACCAGGAAGAGAAAGGATGACTTTAAATCACAAATCCTTATCAGTGGAGAAGATACCCACTTAAAACTGCATAACAAACTTTCCTTGTTTACTGTCCCTTTCTTGGTCACCTTCCCATAACTTGCATCCCCCGTACCCTTCTTCTTTTGTTTTAGCAAAAATGGTATTTAAACCCAAATTCGAAGCCACCTCTTTAAGCTACTCGTTTTCCTGAGTTCCTCCAATGTACAGTCATGCATCATTTAATGATGCAAATATGTTCTGAAAAATGTATCACTAGGTGATTTTGTCATTGTACCTAGATGGTACAGCCTATTACACATCTAGCTTATACAGTAGGGCCTGTTGCTTCTGGGATATAAACCTGTACAAGTATGGTACTGTACTGAATATTGTAGGCAACTGTACCATAATGGTAAGTATTTGTTGTATCGAAACATAGAAAAGGTATAATGAAAATACAGTATAAAAGATAAAAAATAGCACACCTGCATAGGGCACTTACCATGAATGGAGCTTGCAGGACTGGAATTTGCTCTGGGTGAGCCAGTGAGTGAGTGATGAGTGAATGTGAAATCCTAGGACATTACTGTATACTACTGTAGACTTTAGAAACACTGCACACTAAGGTGACACTAAATTCATTTAACCCAGCATCACCACAGACATGTGAGGAATGTGTTGAGCTATGACATTATGGCAGCCATGAGGTCAATAGATGATACGAATTTTTCAGCTCCATTATAATCTTATGCAACCACCATTGTATATGTGGTCCATTGTTGACCAAAACATCATTATGTGGTGCATGACTGTATATATATACACACATACATATATATATATCATATATACATATATATACATACACACACATATGTATCATATATATACACACATATATGTATATATATATCAACATATATATGATATATATGTATGTGTGTGTATATATATATCATATATATGTGTATATATGATATATATACACATACATCTATTTGTTTGCTTCTTGTTAATGTGTATTTTGTAACAGGGTCCCAGCGTGGAATCTAAAAGAGTAGAAGGAAAAGGGATTTCTTTCTCTTCCCTACTTTACCTTTACCTTACATGTCAAAAAGTCTCTGCAAATGTATTTAAGTTAAGGCTTTTGAAATACAGAGATGATCATGGATTATTCAGGTGGGCCCAATGTTATCACAAAACTATTTTAACGGTGAGGCAGAAAGGTCAGGGGTAGAGAAAGAGATACAATGACAGAAGCAATACTTACAGAGAGAGATTTAAAGATATCTTAGTGCTGGTCTTCAATATGGAGGAAGGGATCAAGAAGCAATGAATACAGGTAACCACTGGCCAGGAAATGGATTCTCCCTTACATCCTCCAGAAGGAAGGCAGTAATGCCAAGCCATTTTTGATTTTTTTGTTAGGTGTTAAGCCACAAAATTTGTATTAATTTGTAACAGTGTCAGTACGGAACTAATGCAAAGAACAGAGAAATAAACAATTAAGTTTTACATGTTGAGTTTGAGTGCCCGTCGTGGACCCACTTGAAATTCAGACCAAACTACGGTAAAACATATTGAATTGACAGTGTGCAGCATATAGGTCACAGCAGATGCCAAGGGGATGGAAGACATTACCACCTTCCATCTAGCTCTAACAAGAACTAGAAAGCAGCTGGGGTCACACCCTGGAAAACTTTAACTTTAAATAATTTCACAAAGGAAAATAGATAAGCAAAAGAAATGAGGAGTCCAAGAGGTGGAAGGAATTTCTTTTTTTAAGACAGGGTCTTTCTCTGATACCCAGGCTGGAATAGTGTAATCATCACTCTCTGCAGCCTCAACCTCCCAGGCTCATTGGATCCTCTCGCCTCAGCTTCCCGAGTAGCTGGGACTACAGGCATGCACTACCACACCTGGATTTTTGTGGAGACGAGGTCTCCTGAAATCCAGGTTGGTTTTGAACTCCTGAGCTCAAGTAACCCTCCTGCGTTGGCCTCCCAAAATGCTGGGATTACAGGCATGAGCCACCATGCCTAGCCAGGGGGGAAACTTTGAGAAGGCCATATCAGAAAAACCTGGGTGAGGTTGATAGAAAGGAATTGTCAGAAAAGTTAACTGTGTTTTGAGGCCAATTGGGAAGAGCTCAGGGAAGAGGATATTGGATTGGACAATATGGCAGGTTTTCAGTAATGTGGGCAAAAGTAGCTTCAGTAAACCTGTGGGATTAAAGCCAGATCAGGTAAAAGAGTGAATGGAAGGTGGGGAAGTGGAGACGAAGACAGTCCATAATTTCTAGAATGCAACCAGACTTCTCTTGAAAGCTGGGTGAGCAACAGGGCTAAAGCTGGATATATTGAGGAAGAGGTATACAAATATTTGCTTGTTTGCTTATTTTTGAAGTTAGAGGTTATTGGAGCATGTTGTAGGCTGAGGGGTAAAGATAGTAAAATATGAGGAGTAGGGAATGGTGCATCAAGGCTGGGTTCTTGGGAAGCCTCAATTTTGAGAGCAGCAACTTCTAGAGACTCCTACTGTTTTCCTTTTCTTTCTTTCTTTCTTTTTTTTTTTTTTTCTGAGATGGAGTCTTGCTCCATGGCCCAGGCTGGAGTGCAGTGGTGTGATCTCAGTTCACTACATCCTCTGCCTCCCAGGTTCCCAGGTTCAAATGATTTTCCTGCCTCAGCCTCCCGAGTAGCTGGGACTACAGGCGCACACCACCACTCCCAGGTTACTGTTGTATTTTTGGTAGAGATGGGGTTTCACCATGTTGACCAGGCTGGTCTCAAACTCCTGACCTCAGGTGATCTGCCCATGTCAGCCTCCCAAAGTGCTGGGATTATAGGCGAGAGGCACCATGCCACGCCAGAGAACCCTTCTTTATTCATGTACCCATAACATGAGCTCAGCTCCTAATAGTCTTTCAAGGGAGGGTCCATTAGCTGAGAAAATTAGACATCCTCTTCATCCTGTGGCTTTCACAATTTATCTCATTAATTTCTATCCATCACCAGGGCTCTGATGGTGGGAGGGGTGCGGAGAATTGAAAGTAGGGATTGTATTTGTATAAATTGCAGGGAGCATCAGAAAGAAGTAAAAAGCTTAATCTAGGCACTTTGTCCTAAAAAATAAATCTTTTAAATTGTTTTGGGAGTTAAGCTAAACTAATTGTTGAAACATTAATATTGGCCAGGAGTATATTTTTAAATAGAGTTAGGAAGATGAGAAGCAATGACTGCAACCAGAAACACAGATGAAAGAAGTGACAGTGAATTTCTGAGTTCCTTTACACCAGATTGTGTGTTTATAGCTACAGTCCCCAACTTTTTTGGCACCAGGGACCAGTTTTGTGGAAGACCATTTTTTCCATAGATGTTGGTGGGGTGGAGTGGGGGAGACGGTTTCAGGATGAAACTGCTCCACCTCAGATCATCAGGCATTAGTTAGATTCTCATAAGGAGTGTGCAAGCTAGATTCCTCTTGTGCACAGTTCACAATAGGGTTCACACTCCTATGAGAATCTAATGCTGCAGCTGATCTGACAGGAGGCGAAGCTCAGGCGGAAATGCTTGCTGGCCTGCCACTCATCTCCTGCTGTGTGACCTTGTTCCTAACAGGCCATGGACCGGTACCGGGGGCTGAGGACACCTGGTTTACAGTTTCAGCTGAGAATTAAGAATCGAAATGGCCTAAATAAGTCAAGGGGAAAAGGAGAATCAAGCTTTTGCCTGACTTAATCAAAATACTTTGTAAAATATCAAATTTTCTTTAGTTTGTGAACATACGGGTCTTTAGTGATGGAAATGAACAATGCACTTTCCCCTTTAAAAAAGTGTAAAGAGTAAGAGTTATACATGAAAATAAAACCCCCTTTCCTAGAATCATGGGAATTTGCCTCAAACACCTAGGGAAGTGATATCCCCAGTGTATACTTTATGATGTGCAGGATAATATTCTCAGGATGGCAACCTCAAAGAAAGAGGGCTCACACTGCTGTTTGTAGGTATAAATTTGATAAAAGTGTTATGGATATTGAACAAGAAAGAAAAACAGCAAATTCCTTTTAGTGACCTGAGAATATTGCTCAGAGCCTTTCTAGTGCATCATATGACATCAATTCGTTGTTGCTGAAGTCCCCAAATATTCTATAATTCTTGTCAAGTTCAAATGTAATTTCAAACCCACATTTGCTTTTGTAGGTTAAAAATAGTAACTCTCTAATGACTTCCATCACTAGACCTCTATATGTAAAGAAGTGGTATTTAGGATGATCTTTGGATCACTGGTAATACATTGCGATATGTTTGATGAGTGTTATTAGTTGTTCTTGGAGACATGATTTTGTGTATGTAAAGCAATAGTACATTTCCCAAATATCAAGAGATTAAGTTGTTTTATAAAGCTCTCAAGATGTTTTAAGAAGTCTGGACCACTACTATATCTGCAAGTAGTACAATACTTTTCCTAGTACGGTGCATTGGATTGCTAGAAAATCTTTTATCTTTGCCATTTAAAATATCCATCTGACATGCAAATAATCTGTGTATGAGTCACTCACCCAACAGGATGCTTTTTTGTGTATGCAACAGTGACTTATAAAGTACACCTCTGAAACACGAGTTCACACAGATGAATGAAGCATACATTTGACTTCAGGCATAAGAAAAGAATTTGAATCTGTACCTCAGTGTAAAGTGATTCAGGTGATTCTTGAATTTCATATTTCAGTTAATGCCATTGCCACCCTTTCAATGGCTCAGGATCGAAACCTCCACGTCATCATTAAATCTCTTTTCTTCCTCACACCCCAGATCCAATTAGCTGCCCAATCCTGTTGATTCTATGACCTCAACATGTTTGGCATCTGACCCTTCCTGTCTGCCGCCCTTAGTTCCTTGTGGCTGAATATTATCATGGCCTTGGAATTGGTCTCCCTGGCTTGGGCAGCATCCTTTCTTCATTACTTCTCTCCATTGTCACCTTGTTTCTCTTCCTACGATTTAGATTAAATCACTTTCTTCCTCAAAAGATGTGAGGAATCGCTATTACCAACAGAATGAAGTGGAGGATCCTCAAGCCAATATTCAGATTACAACAGTGTAGCCCATGGGCCAGTGTGGTCAGTGAACCCCTTGGTGAGGTTCATGATGGAGATGTATAGAGAAATAGGGAGTAGTCATTAAGAAACTTTCCTAAGCATTCTTTTTTTCCCCTCACATTTGTTCTGATTATATAATTGAAATGTAATTATACATCTGTTGAATCTACTGATATGGTTTCAAAATTTTGTAGCTTTTAAAATAATTTTTCATATTTTTTCTAGTAATTTACTCTTACTGCTGAAAAATATATGTATCAGTATATGATCAGTCAGAAATTTAAAATAGTAATCGTTTGGGAAGCACAGTTCTACAACAGCACTACTCCAAGTGTGGCCCCTGGCCTGGCAGCATCAACATCACTTGGGAGCTTGTTAGACAAGCAGAATTGCAAGTTCTACCCCAGACCTACATATACAGAATTTCTGGGGGTAGGTCTCAGCACTTGGTGTTTTAACAAGCCCTCCAGGTGCATGCTAAAGTTTCAGATACACTGATTAACCATCTTTCCACCACTCTTTGGACACTCCCTAACCCCTGATGGCTATTAAGCAGCTGAAATGTGGCTAGTGTGACTGAGAAACTGAATTTTTAGCTGTATTTAATTTAATTCAAATTTGAATAGCCATATTAGACAGCTAGTGGCTGGCCACACTGGACAGTACAGTAATGGGAGGTCTGCTCGCATAACTATATTCTTAAATAGATAGCCACAGTATCATCTTGATGCTGTTATTTCAAGATTTTCAGTTCATATAGGAATATTTGTCCTCTGACCCCAGCACTTTCATACCAATCTACTACATTTATCCATCTTTCAATATAAATCTCTATTTTCACCTCTTCCAAGAAGACTTGCAAGACCATCCTTATTTAAATTAACTTCCCTCCTTGTTTTCCTCATCTACCTTTTTTTTCTAATTCTCTTATAAAACTTATTACCCTCTTCTTTGTACCTAAGTTACATGGGGATGAGTTTACCCTCCCCCAGATGGACAGCTGTTGGCTTAGTTGTCTTTCTATCATGCAACAGCATCTAGCTGGTACTTTGCAAATGGGAGACATTTAACAACCATGTAATTGAATTAAATGTACAGGAAACCAGAAAGAAAAGTCCTCAACACCAACAATACATCCTAGTGTTCTTAGAAGTTGAGACAGATCAGAATGTTAACATACACAATTTAGTTTAGAATAGGAAAAATGTTAAAGCTATGGTGAAACATTTGTCACAGGATCAAAATACGTTGTTATAAAAATAAACACAGTGCCGGTTTCATCATTTTTTTTAGCAGCAGGAAAGCATTTTCCTTTGGCAATCCTCTACCTCCATCAGAATTGTTTCTTAACTAAATGTGAGATTAAAAACAGACTTGTGGCTTTTTTTTTTTTTTGAAAAAATGGCACTCCTTTTGGCATAAAGATATTCTTGCTGATATAAAAGCAGTTTTCCCATCAATTTTATGAAAACTCTTTGACTTCAAAATAGATCAATATTTTGCTACAAATAAAAATATTTATTTTTATATAAAACAATAAAATATAGTTCATTTTGCTTTATTTCAGAGTTCTCTACTTTATCCTGTTTTTACATAGCTATAAAATTAAAATACATGAAAGTAACCACACCAAACCAAACATTACGGTGGTTAATAATTAAGTATATTCTGCCATCAATGTAATAAACCTCATTAGATTTTTATAGGGATTACATACCCACACTGACTCACAAACACAGCAATCCAAAGAACTTATACTTCACAATGCCATCACACAAAAGTGAATGGGAAACGTATGTTACTTTCCAACAATGGGCAATGGCAGCATTCATATGAGATTTGAAAACCTGAATGACAAATACAATTGACAGTTTTCTCTGTGCCTTTCATTATGGGAACTCACCAACTCACATCAATGCCAACTCCTCTTATGAGTTGTATTTTCCAAATTTTGAGGTTGTCTGATAGTGCCATGGTGAAAAACAACAAGCATAATTCAACAAGCTCCCAGAGTCCACACACATATTTGATGTTCTCAGACTGTTCTAAGATAGTAGGAAAAGATGCAGGTTTATTGTGGACACTTAACTTAGACAAGTAATAGGCTGGTAAGTCTAAAAGAGACACTGTATTTATCTCAATAATCTACCATTTACTAGAACATGATGGTAAAATGTTTTAAGACTGAAAAAAGATACCACAGTAGAAAATATATAATCCTAGTTATGGTAAAAAACAAATGTATGTCAAAGCATAAAAAATTAACTGAAACACCAAACTGTTAAAACTAGTTTTCCTTGAGTGAGTAAGTAGTACTAGTAGTGGTAATGAGGGATCTATTTTTTTTAATTAATCTACTTTATATATATATATATACATATTTAATTTGAATCTTGTATATTAAGAATGTTTCCATGTACTACTTGGATAACCAAAAGTAAGAATTATTCTAAGAAAATAAAAAACACTCTATTTTCTTTTCTTTTTTCTTTTTCTTTTTCTTTTCTTTGAGACAGAGTCTTGCTCTGTCACCAGGCGCCAGGCTGGAGTGCAGTGGCGCGATCTCAGCTCACTGCAACCTCCACCTCCTGGGTTCAAGCAATCAGCCTCCCAAGGTGCTGGGATTACAGGTCTGAGCCACTGCACCTGCCCAAAAACCATTCTATCTAAAGAAAGCCAAGAAAACGCTTTTCTTCCTAACAGGATTTTTCCCCCTAAAATGTAGTATAAATGCAAGTTAAACAACTTAAAAAAATAAACAACTTTATTTTTTATTTTATTTATTTTTTATTGCACTTTTTAAGGAAAACATAAAAATCAAACAGGACTCCCAAATGACCTCTGATTAACGCTTATTAATGATAATAAATATTTATATAATACTTTACAGTTTAGAATTTGCTCTTTACATTTATTATCATAGTTCTTAATTTAATGGTGAAGTAGGTATCACCATCATCATTTTACAGATGAGGAACTGAAATTCAGGCATGTTATACCTTTTGGCTGATATCACCCAGGTTTCCATAATTTGATCCAAATTCTGATTCAAAATCTCAGATGTCAGCTGTCACATTTCCTCAATTCAAGGAGATGCAGAGAAACTGATTAGCTGAATCTGACTATAGAGAAGTTAATCCAGACATTTAATGACTTTGTAAAGTGTAACAAATTTATTTGAACTATGTATAAAATAGTAATATTCTATACAGCTTGGGAGGTCTTTAATAACTTCCCTGCATACTCTTTCTAGTGATCTTATCCTTAATTAGAGTAATCACCAGTGAGAGAATGACTTAAGTTTCCTTGAATCCCAATCCCATGTTCATTGTTGTATCACCTTTAACATCTATTCATTGTTCATTCACTTTTTCTGCAAATATGTATTTATCTCCTAATATGTTGCTTATTGTATGCATAGGAAATGTGATCAGGGAGAAGAATGAGGCACCATCCCTATTTTCAGGGAATTCCAAATCCCTGGGAAAATGGGTGCAAAATAATAAACCCATGTGACAAAAAAGATCAACACCATTATATGTGCCAAACTGCAGTGGTTCCCAACCGGGGTGGGAGTGAGGAACTGTGCCACCCAGGGATTTTTCAGCAATAGCTGGAGACATTTTCGTTGTCATAGCTTGGAGGGTGGATGTTACTGGCATGTAGTGGGGTGGAGGCCAGGAATGCTGTTAAATACCTAGTGGGCAAAGGACAGCCCACAACAGAGAATTATCAGGCCCCAAATGCCAGTACTGCCAAGGTTTAGAAATCTTTTGCTAAGGATATCATCCTTTCCAGATTTTAAATAAAGAATGTCAGTCAGGTGTGGTGGCTTACACCTGTAATCCCAGTATTTTGGCAGGCCGAGGTGGGAGCATCACCTGAGTCCAGGAGTTTGAGACCAGCCTGGGTGACATGGTGAAACCTTGTCTCTACCCAAACAAAACAAAGCAAAGCAAAACAAAAACAAAAGCAAAAACAAAACCACAACAGCCAGGTGTGGTAGTGCGCACCTGTGGTCCCAGCTACTCGGGAGGCTGAGATGAGATGACTGCCTCAGCCTTAGAGGTCAGGGCTACAGTGAGCCATAATTGAACCAGTGCACTCCAGCCTGGGTGACACACCAAGACCCCGTCTCAATCAATCAATCAATCAATAACATTTATGCTGGCTAAACTATAGAGGAATTTACAATTCTATGACAATGAATAGATTAAAAATGTAAGTAATCTACTCTTGAATAAATGCTCTAATCTTATTTTACATCTGTCAGTGAAATTAAGACACAGCACAGTTATGCACCATATAACAACGTTTTGATCAGTGAGGGACTGCATATATGATGTGATCCCATAAGATTATAATAGACCTGCCCTTTACAGGTGTACCATTTTAAATCTTTTATATCATCTTCTTACTGCATCTTTTCTATGTTTAGATACACAAATACCATTGTGTTACAGTTGCCTGCAGTATTCAGTACAGTCACACGCTATGCAGGTTTGTAGCCTAGGAGCAATAGGCTCTACCATACAGCCTTGGTGTGTAGTAGGCTGCACCATCTAGGTTTGATTAAGTGCACTCTATGTTCGCACAATCACAGAATTGCCTAACGATGCGTGTCTCAGAACATAGTCTCGTCATTAAGTGACACATGACTGTGCAATCTTTCTGGAAGTGGCCTAATAATACCTAAGCAAGTAGGGTGGGGGATTCTACACTATAGGGGAATGAGTTCATCATTCTTCTGCCCCACCCTTGACTGAGCCCTCACTGTCTCTCCCTCTCCAGACTGCTGTACACCAGGATCAGATTGCCTCCTGTTCAGCCCTCTTTACCATATCCCTACTGCTCTGGGGATAACAATCAAACTTGCTTCAACAACTACAAGGCATCGATGACTTGGACCCTGCCGACCTCATCCTCTCACCTTGTTCACTTTGCCTTAGCCACAGTGATCCCCAAATCATTTTCTCTGCCCAGAGATTCCACACAGTCTGTTCCCTCTAACTGGAAATATCTTCCCCCTACCACTAAAGTCTGATGTTTTGTATCATGACCTAAATATCACACCCTAAAAAAGGCTTTCCTTAACTTCCCACTTCCGTTCCTGCTCTGCTTTCATTTTATTTTATTTTATTTTGAGATGGTGTCTCACTCTGTCACCCAGGCTGGAGTGCAGTGGCTCAATCACATCTCAACCTCCCAGACTTAGCCTCCCAAGTAGCTGAGACTATGGGTTCCACCACACTCAGCTATTTTTTTTAATTGTTTGGTAGAGACAGGGTCTCACTATGTTGCTCAGGCTGTGCCCTGCTTCCTTATCCATTTTCCACCCCTCTCTTCCCTGCTGTGTGCCCCATCCCCATGTGTCAGTGTGACTCCAGCACCCTTGCTGGCTGGCTCTGGGTTGAGTTTGACCACTAAGCAGCAGTGGTAAAAAATCTGAGGGCTGCAGGTAATGAATGTCCAGGTATTTTCATCCCCTTTCCTACTTGGGTGCCATTCTGGGAGTAAGTTCCTCCCACTAGTACCAGAATTCCAGCTCTCAGTAAGCCCTGGTGCCACATTCTGTCCTCTTGTTCCTGCAGCTGATGCAAGTCTCTGGGCAAGTCAGCATCTCTCCTGTGTTCCCTTAACACTGCCCCACCTCTGAAAGTAGCCCCTTCATCAAGAAATGTTGATTCGAACCATCTAAAGTGAATTTTGTTTCCAGTTGGCAACTTGACATTCATGTTCCTCAATCTAAATCACTTTTTCTTCATATAGATTCTTCCACAGCACTCAATCATTTTTCCTCTGCACTCTTGTCATACTTTATAAATGTACATATGTGTGTTTGTAGTTTGATTCCCTGTGTAATATGTCACCTGACCTGGCACAATTTTGTGTATTTTACAGGGAACATAGTTGTTTTGCTAATGACAGTTTAATGGATGGATGAAAGGGTAGGCAACATCCTTGCTCAAGATAGACATCTGAATCTTTCATGAAATAAATTATTGTTAAAAAGCAATGTTAATATAAGGAAGTTACAGGTGAATAAAACAGGATGTGAAGGAAAATTCTTGAAGTTTTAAGTGCATGCATGCAGCCAGTCAACTGACATTTGTTCAGCACCTCATGAGTACCACACTCTTCATTAGGCATTGGGAACACAGACATGAAAAGAAAACAGTCTCCTTCCTCAAAGGCTCAAAGACTGGTGGAGAAGATGAGAATGTAAAGAGAATGGGGCACAGGGGACACTTGAGCCAGGGCTACAAGGAGGTCAATACAGAGGTTTCTATCAAAAGGGAAAGGTTTACAAGGGAGGCATCTGGAAATAGAAAAAATCAAATAAGATTATGTTTCAAGTTTGTTGGATAGCTAATATGACTGTAAAGTCTTTGTTGCTCCTCAAATTTGAAGAGGAAAGGAAGGAAGCAGCATTCAAGCCAAATAGGTTGCTTTGAGGTAACGTCTCAGCCCAGATAAAAGGGGAGAGTTGACACTGGCAGAAAAGCAGAAGAGGCAATAACACAAAAATTGACTGGTGTTTACTACAAGACTCCAGACATGTGGGTCCTGATCATAATGGGAGCCCAAGTGGGACAGCCACCAAAGCCTGTAGCTGTAGCTGGAGCACATGGGAACCTGGCAATTTCTGAGTTTAGGTAGGTTTAAGTAATTTACCCACCATCAAGTTTGATACACATGCTTGTGCCATTGGGTGGTATGCATGTGTGTGTGTCTGCTTACAATATGACACTTGTAATACTTTAGGTAACAGTTACATTCACCAACAGTCTTGGAATATTAAAAAATATTCTAACACCTTTTTTTAAAATTGCATTTTAGGTTTTGGGGGACATGTGAAGAATATGCAAGATTGTTGCATAGGTACACACATGGCAGTGTGATTTGCTGCCTTCCTCCCCATCACCTATATCTGGCATTTCTCCCCATGCTATCTTTCCCCAACTCCCCACCCCCCACTGTCTCTCCCGTTTCCCCCCAACAGACCCCAGTGTGTGATGCTCCCCTCCCTGTGTCCATGTGTTCTCATTGTTCAACACCCACCTATGAGTGAGAACATGCAGTGTTTGATTTTCTGTTCTTGCGTCGGTTTGCTGAGAATTATGGTTTCCAGGTTCGTCCATGTCCCTACAAAGGACACGAATTCATTGTTTTTATGGCTGCATGGTATTCCATGGTGTATATGTGCCACATTTTCCCTGTCCAGTCTATCATCGATGGGCATCTGGGTTGGTTTCAGGTCTTTGCTATTGTAAACAGTGCTGCAATGAACATTCATGTGCATGTGTCCTTATAGTAGAACGATTTATAATCCTTCGGATGTATACCCAGTAATGGGATTGCTGGGTCAAATGGAATTTCTATTTCTAGGTCCTTGAGGAATCACCACACTGTCTTCCACAATGGTTGAACTAATTTACACTCCCACCAACAGTGTAAAAGTGTTCCTATTTCTCCACATCCT
>CAUYQU010088155.1:0-146217 GCA_963574635.1 Cheracebus regulus
TATTCCTTCCTGTCTCCATTGTTAAGCACAATTATTGTCATAAAAGAGGTTTTTAATACCCATTTTTAGACTGCATTCTAGCCTGGGCAATAAAACAAGAATCTCATTCTCTCTCCCTCTTTCTCTTCCTCTTTCTTTCTCTCTTTCATTCTTTTTTTTCTTTCTTTTGCTCTTTCTTCTTTTCTCTCTTTCTTTCAAAAAATAAAAGAAATAAAATGGAACCCCAGAAAGTTCCCCCCACTTTATTTTATGTGTCAAACATGATCTTTATATGAATAATGTAGAATAAAAGAGAAAACACACTGATAATTTGCAGAAATTTTAAGTAACAACCTGGCATAGTGACTACAGCAATATGTTAAATAATACATACAATGATCAAGTTGTGAGTTTATTCCAATAATGCAAGGATGGTTAAATACTGAGATTATATAAATAGAGCAAGTCACATCATTATAAGAAAAAGTGCCCATTGTTAGAAGAAGAGATGCTTACAATGAGTATTTGACAAATTTCAGCAATCTTATTTTCTAATAAAATATTGAATTAAAATAGAAAGATAATACAACAATTAATGTGCTAAGAAACAATAAGATAATGTTGTCATGAAAACTCAATAGACAACACACACAACATAAAAACACACAAAAGGAAATGAACAAAGGCAAGTGTTAGTTATTTGAAATATTGATGAAAATATATCATATCTGATTATATTGATCAAGGAAAAAAGTAATACAGACACAAGTAAATATTATAATTGCAGAAAGGACATGACCGAAAAAAAAACAGTAATTAAAATGTTAAATGAATGCCATCACAGGCTGAGACCAACAGTTTAAAAATTTAGTTTAAATCAGTGGAGCCTGGTGGCTCATACCTGTAATCCCAGCACTTTGGTAGGCTGAGGAGGGTGGATCATGAGGTCAGGAGTTCAAGACCAGCCTGGCCAAAATGATCAAACCCCATCTCTACTAAAAATAAAAATATTAGCCAAGCTCCTGTAATCCCAGCTACTCAGGAGGCAGAGGCAGGAGAATCATGTGAACCCAGGAGGCGGAGGTTGCAGTGAGCTGAGAACACACCACTGCACACTAGCCTGGGCAACAGAGCAAGACTTCAGCAAACGAAGGAAGGAAGGAAGGGAAGGAGGGAGGGAGAGAAGGAAAGAAATCAGCAGAGTCCTAAAACTGTAAAAAAATGAAAGTAGTTAAAATTATTTCAACAATGAAGACATCAGAACAAGAAAGATTTCCAAGGAACAGATCCTTCCAAACATAAAAACTATTTCAGAGAACAGAACAAGGGAAATACACTCAGTGCCAGTTATTTGATTGCTTGCTAGTCAGCTTTGTTTTAGTTCTCATTTTGTATCACAGGGGCTGGATAAATGCAAACTACATTTCTCAAGCTTCCTTACTGGCAACCATGTGCTTAGGTTCTGACAATGGGAGACACTCCTGAATATCAGAATGCTTTTGACAACACCTTGCATAGCAACATATGTAATTGTGGGCTCCCAAATAAATGGTAGGCAATTGTTTGCTGTCAGAAGTATCTCTAAGTGTTTTAGCAGTTGTAGTAGGTACATGGGTTCCTAAATTATTCTTGGGAAATGAAGATAAAGGGCTGTTAATAGCAGTCTTAACTTCTCCAATATTATGAACATTGTGTTTGTGTTTGAAGGCCTAAGCTTACAGATGATAGAAGCTTTCTGATGCTGGTTAGTAAATTTCAAATTCTAACTTTTAAATATTTCCCAGTGTCACCCTTCAGTTTGTTACTCCAGTTTTACTAATCTTTTGTGACCAAGTTTCTGAGTTAAATATCTCTCTGCTTAAAATATTTAAATGTCTGTTTTTCTTACTACACTTTGAAAAATACAATTTCTCAAACCATTTAATAAGATCAACATATTCCATATAACAAAGGTAGTCAAAGATACTGCAGGAAAGGAAAATCATTGTTCCATTTCATTAATTAAATTATGAAAATTCATAACAAATAATAAATATATAAATCCAGTGCTTATACAACTAAATTATGTTTTAACCAAAGGAGATTTACAAAGGAAACTACAAATGATTTAATGATAAAATAATCCATAAAAATAAAATATGCTACATAAATCCTTAATCAAAAATACATTATCTTAATACTTGAAGAACTGATAAAATTCTAAATAAATTAATATTAACATTTACATATTGATTTACAGCTAGAATAAAACTTTCTATTAAGGGCATGTATGGAAAATATAAACCAAAGATTATCTTAACTGAGTAAATATTAGAGGCATCTTTTTAAAAGTCTGATGTATGACTACAACAAAATATTTTACAACAGCAAAAACAAGAACCTACATTTATATGCTGTAATTTATTTAATTTTTATTAAAACATTAAAGAAAAATGCTGTAGAAAATCATATATAACATACTGCATGTTAAGTGCTTTCTTATAATTGAAGGAATAAAAAGAACAAAAAAGTATCTATATGGATAAAATAAATCTACATTAAGAAGAAACCAGAAGACATTGTGTACAAGATTTCAAATGATAATAAGCAAAGAAATAAAACTTATGCCGAACATGCCTTCCCTTCCCCAAAGCAGAGAAATTCAACATAGAATAACCACACTGTATTCATTTACAACTATCAGTTTGACTGAAATTAAAAAATATATATAGCAAAATATATTGCTGGCTAGTGAGAATATAAATTGTAACAACCTTCTTGAAATATAGTCTGTCAGTATTTAGTTTCTAAATAATAAAATAATATACCCATCAATGAATCAATTCAGACCCAAGAAAAATAAAAATCAACAAAATGTAAGGATTAGCATATTAGGATGTTTATAAACATTATGTTTGTATCATAAATTCTTGAAACAATATTAATGTTCATTAGTAGGCTAATGGTTATAAAAATTAGGCCCAGTCAAACCATCATATGCACCCATTAGGAGAACAAATTTGGTCTATTGAAATTGACTTAGAGAGATTTCTAATATGTACATGTTATGTGAACAAAGCAATGATAGAGGGGCTGAAGTTTCTTTCGAAATTTAGATAAATAGATTTTGTATCCTGGACTTTGCTGAAGTTGCTCATCAGCTTAAGGAGATTTTAGGCTGAGACAATGGGATTTTCTAAATATACAATCATGTCATCTGCAAACAGAGACAATTTGACTTCCTCTCTTCTTATCTGAATACCTTTTATTTCTTTCTCTTGCCTGATTGCCCTGGCCAGAACTTTTAATACTATGTTGAATAGGACTGATGAGAGAGGGCATCCTTGTCTTGTGCCAGTTTTCAAAGGGAATGCTTCCACCTTTTGCCCATTTCAGTATGATATTGGCTGTGGGTTTGTCATAAATAACTCTTACTATTTTGAGATACATTCCATCAATATCTAGTTTATTGAGAGTTTTTAGCATGAAGGGGTGTTAAATTTTATCAAATTCCTTTTCTCCACAAACTAACACAGGAACAGAAAACCAAACACCACATGTTCACACTCATAAATGGGAGTTGAACAATAAGAACACTTGGACACAGTTAGGGGAACATCACACACTGGGGCCTGTTAGTGGGTGGGGACCTAGGGGAGGGATAGCATTGGGTGAAATACCCAATGTAGATGATGAGTTGATGGGTGGAGCAAACCACAACGGCATGTGTATACCTTTGTAACAAACTTGCACGTTCTGTACGTGTATCCCAGAACTTAAAATATAATTTAAGAAAAGAAATTTAGATAAATAGATTGCTAGGTAGGTAGATAGATGGATGATAGATAGATGGATAGATAGATAGTTAGATAGACAACAGATAGAAAAGAGATAGACTGTAAAGATAAAACCTAAGAATTGGTTTTTCCAACATTTGCATTTGTCAATGAATATCATCAATAGAAAACATGACAACTTTTAGAAATTTATAAATCACACTTTTCTCTATGAAATACAGTCTTTTACAGAGATGTATTTGATCAAAACAAACTATTGGCACAGCTTGCTAACCTGGAAATTGATATAGAGGAAGTGTTATGGAAATGTTCATCAGACTGGCTGAAAGAATAGAGGAGTAAATTTTTATACTGCCCAAAATGAATTGACTGGAGCACAGATGAGGGGAGCACTTGAGAAGCTTGCAGGCCCACTGTGTCCTGTGTGGACCAAGGTCAATTCCATGGCTGTCGTAGAACAGGCCACACATAGAGGAAAAGTAGAAATACTTTTATTTTTATTATAATTTCTTCAAAGGCTTGAAGTCTCTACATTTTATTCTGTAATAAGCAATGTTTTTCAGGCCTAAAATTGTACATTTTATTTTCTAAGACTATTTCTATGTATCAGCTCCCAAAAAAGACCAGCATTCAAAACCATTCTTCAGGAGTCTGAGGTGTGAGAGTGGAGATATAAGTGTCATAGTTATGGAAATGTGAGGTGTGGATTAGAATGATTGAACCATTCATATGTTGCTTATTAGAGGCTCTCAGAATAGCATAAAGCTACAATTTTGTTTTGTACAAATAAGACACAACTAGACAGAAGTCATAGAATTAGCTTTACCAACAGCACATCAATTATGTTTATCCTCTAAGGGGCACATATAAACTTTCCATTCTTAACATCAACCAAGGAGAGATGTTTAACCTACATACAATAAAGAGCCTAGAGAAATTGAAAGCAGAAAAAAACAAAACAAATAACACAGCACAATATTTCTACCTCTTTGTTGATGTCTTCGTTTAAGGAGAAATTAAATTGGATGGAATGTTTTTAGCAGTAAACTGTAAACACTCCACATAAATAATTTAAAACAGAAAAAATTGACACAGTATCAGAAAATAGCAGTATTTTGAGATTAAAAATAAAAATCATCTGGTTACTTAAAGATGTTGCAAAGTGACATCATTAAGCTTCCTTTCATCTCTGCTCTGCAATTCTGCTTCCTTGACCAAAGGCAAATTGTCTGTGGTTGTGAGTCAGTGGCCAGCAACCATCAAGGCTACTGACATTCTTACTCATGTCGAACAGGAACAAATTTTTCTTCTCTGAATGACAAATGAAAACTCTTGACCTACACTTGTATTAGGTAAGCCTAGACTACATTTCCTCTTCTGAACCAATTACTGTGGCAAATTTGGTTTTAGTTGCCAAGTTGTTTCCTCTGTGTCATGTGTTTTCCTCAATAATAACACTCATCACATGTATCTATTTATCTACAGTAATTTTCCTCCCACAATGTATGGCCTGACATCTTGTATTCAACAGGTACACATCAAAATTTAACAAATTAATGACTGAGTGAAATAATGAATGAATGAACCCATGAATGAAAGTAAGCAAAAATAAACATATGCCATAAATAGTGACAGGTGCTATGGTTTGAATGTTTGTGTATCCTTCAAAATTCATGTTAAAAATTCCCATTGCAACAATATTAAGAGGTGACTCAGTCATAACGATGAAGCCCTCATGAATGGTATTTGCAACCTTATAAAAGAAGCTGAAAGGAGCATCCTAGGCCATTTCCCCCTTTCTACAAGGCGAGAACACAAAATTCAAGGTACCATTTTGGAAGTGAAGACTGTGTCTTCACCAGACACCAAATCTGCTGTTATCTAGATCTTTTACATCTCAGCCTCCAGAACTCTGAGAAATATATGTGTGTTGTTTATAAATTACCCAGTCTATATTTTAATAGCAGCAGGAAAGACTAAAGTAGAAGTTTGTACAGAGAAGTGAGATATTGTTACAAAAAATACCTAAAAATGTAGAAGCAGCTTTAGAACTAGGTAATGGGCGAAGGCTAAAAGAGTTCAGAAGCGAATGCTAAAGAAGCCCTATATTGCCATGAATGGAATGTTAAGAGCAATTCTGATGTGGACCCAGAAGGAAAGGAGAGCTATAGGTCTGAACTTTCTTATTGTCTAAGTGGTTGGGATAAAATGTTGGTGAAAGTATAGACAATGAAGGCAATTTTGATAAAGTTTCAGAGGAAAATTAGAAATAAAAAATTGGAAAATGGAAAAAAGGCCAATTTGGTTGAATTATGTTTGTGACCCATGTTTTGTGGAAGACAGAAGTTAAGAGTGATGAACTAAGATATTTGTTGTGAAAATCATCTAAGCAAGGTGTTGAGGGTGCAGTGTGGCATCTCTTAATTGATCATTCTAAAATGTAAGAAGAGACAAAAAAATTAACAATAAAGTTTACAATTAAAAGAGAAGCCAGAACTCGAAGATTTCAAAAGCTCTTAGGCTGGATCTGCTTGTAAAGAATAAAAAGGCGTGGTCAAGAGAGAATGCCAAGAAATTGGCAAAATAAACACTTGATAAGGAGATTAGCATGGGTATAAGCAAGCCAGATGCTGTTCACAAGACAATGAAAGAATGACCAAAAAGTCATTTCAGAGATCTCCAAGGCTGTCCCTTTCATGACAGGACCAGAGTATGGGGAGCTTGAGGACAAGACCGTTTCAAGGCGGGGCCCAGGGCACCCCTGGAACCTTGGGGTTCACTCGTTCACTGCCCAGTGCTGCCACACGTCTCTGCTTCCTGAATTCTGGTGCAGTGCTTTTTGTCCTTTTCAGCTGTGGTTTGAGCAGGCCCAAGTGTGGCTCAGGCCACTGTACCAAAGGGTACTGGTGTAAACTTTGGCAGGGACCACATGGTGTTAACTGTGCAGGCACATAGAATTCCTGAGCTGTTTAGGTACAGCTGACTCCATCTAGATTTAGAAGTATGCCTCAGAGAGCCTTGGGCACCAGACAGAGAACTCCACAAAGGCAGGGTTGCTGCACAGAATCCCCATTAGGGCAATGCTGAGTGGAGTTATGTAGGCAGTGTCATCCCAGAGACCCCAGACTGGGGCAGCCAATAGAGTGCAATAGCAGCCAGAGAGAGGTGCAGGCACCTGACTGCAATGCATGAGGGCTGCATCCAGCATAGCCATGGGACAGGGCTTCTTCGGGCCTTTGGTGCCCAACACTGTCTTAATATGTCTAGAAGACAGGAAATAAAGTCAAAGAAGGCTATTCTCAAGTCTTAAGATTCAATGTTTGCCTTGTTGGGTTTCAGACTGCTTTTCTTTTGTATTTCTCTTTTTCAGAAAGGGAATGTCTATCCTATGCTTGTATAACCATTGTATTTTGGAAGCACACGACTTGGTTAATTTCATAGGTGCACAGAGGAAGAATATTTTGCTTCAATGTGATTATACCTTGAGTGTCCCCCATATCTTATTTAGATCATATTTAAATGAAACTTTAGGACTTAGTTTTTAAAGCTGATATTAGAACAGTTAAGACTTTTGGGGCTATGGGATGAAACGAAGCTATTTTGTGCAAGAAGAACATAAATTTTAGGGATCTCTGGTAGAATGCAGTGGTTTAAATGTTAGTGTTCCCTTCAAAATTCATGTTCAAATTTATTTCCCAATGTTTCAAGAGGTTGGGCCTTTGAAAGGTGGTTAATCGTAAGGGTTATATATTAGTCAATTTTCAGGCTGCTGATAAAGAAATACCCCAGACTGGGTAATTTATGAAGAAAGGGAGGTTTAGTGAACCCACAATTCCATGTGGTTGGGAGGCCTCACAATCATGGCAAAAGGAAAAACATGCATCTTACATGGCAGTAGACAAGAGAGAATGAGAGCCAAGTGAAAGGGGAAATTCCTTATGAAGCCATCAGATCACATGAGACTTACTATCAAAAGAACAGTAAAGAAACTATCCCCATGATTCAATTATCTCCCTTCGGGTCCTTCCCACAACACGTGGAAATTATGGGAGCTACACGGATTCTTCAAATCTCACAATACCTCTACAGGAGGGTATTAACATCTTTCCTTTTTTACAGAATAGAAAACTGAAATATGAAGAATTTAAGTAACTTTCCCAGGTTCACACAGTGAAAGCCGTTAAATGTTAGGTAAGTCTTCCTCTCCGGTGATGTCTGTTTTACCTAAACCCTCAAAGTCCTGCTGCTATTTTTTCTGTTGAAAATGTTTCATTGGTCAGATTCAGCTTTTAGTTTCACATGCAGGTGCTGCTGGTGGATATGGGTTACGTCTGCTTAAATTATTTAGACTTATTCATAACTCAAACCTTGTTAAAAGATAATGGAAAGTCCATAGAGCAAAATTGCCATGCATATATGATCTGGAGTCATTTTTATACTCTAAACATATAATATGATACACCATCTGCATTGCATCACTCTTCTGATCTGGTTATTGATAACATCACCAAGACCTGATCCATAACTACATGCATTAGCAAGACCATGATGGACATATGACTTGCTGCAACACCTGGATTGTTCTATCACAAGATCAACTGTGAGACCAAACAACAGTATCATAAATCAGACATTACTATATGTAAAATGTTTTCTGGGCTAAAGAAACCCATTTTTTCCAGATGTGTCATCAGAGAACCTTAAGAACTAAATTTTACAGTAAATTATGAGTTTAAAATTGGACTCTCTAAATTAAAATTGCCTAGTTCTGATCCCAAATTCCAGGATACAAAGTGCATTAATATCTATTAGCTTGCATTATTATTATTATTATTATTATTATTATTATTATTATTATTGAGACAGAGTCTCGCTCTGTTGCCCAGGCTGGAGTTCAATGGTGCGCGCTCACCTCACTGCAAACTACACCTCTCAGTTCAAGTGATCCTTCTGCCTCAACCTCTAGAGTAGCTGGGATTACAAGCAACTGCTACCACACCAAAACTAATTTTTGTATTTTTAGTAGAAACAGAGTTTCACCATGTTGGACAGGCGGCTTAAAATCTTATGGAATAAGCAACATTTCAAACAGAGTTCTGTTTAGATTTAAATCTGACCAAAGTTAAAGACCATGGAGTTATTATTTAAAAGTTAAGAATATCTAAGAATTTATCATATGCAAGACCCTATGTTAAAAAATCTGAATGGAATTAAGTCATATAATTACAAGGGAAAACTCAAAATGTGGATAATTAACTCATGTGAGAAACTGAGCCACAAACTAAGATAGGTGATTTTCCCAAACTTAGGACTTCTAGATAGGCAGCATTTGGATTTGAGCCCAAGTGGTTGATAATTCAGATCTCTTGATAATTCAAATCTCATATGCTTAAACACTAAAGAGCATATCGCTTATAAAGTCTGTAGAGGTTTCCCTTTCTTCTTTCTCTTTCTCTTCCTCTTTGTTCTTCTCCTTCTACTTCATAGAAAATAAAGTTTTATAAAGTCTTACTATGATGTCATTAAAAGAAATAAGCATGCTTTATTTTGGGAATGAAAATAACTGAGACAAGCAACTGAAGGCAGGAGAGACTATAATTTCAAATAGACCTGGCTTGAAAAGTCAGTGGTGAAAAATTACTTTCTAATTATTTTTGGTTTAGGACTTGTTCGGAAGCTTCAGGTGAGGTTGCCCACCACAGATCTGTGAAATGTAGCAATATCTATGCAAATCATTTGTTCATTTCTTTTTAAGCTGTATAACTTTTAATATTTATGTATGTATATTCTTATTACATAACAATGTTATAATCTCCTCTGTGGAAGGATAATCACATTAAATCTAAATATTCATTTATTTCTGAGCATTCCTTATTAAACAGAAAGTGAAGAAAAATAGGATGTTACCAGGAGATAGAATACAGATGTCACTTTCAAATCAAAAACATGAGGGTAGGTTGGATAAGTAACTTTCACAGGAAAGAGACAATGAAGGAGAGGAACTCATCTTCGTATAAACTGGACTTATTTATATTTTTAATTTATTTGAAAAACTGTCTCATGCCATTCACATGATGATCTTGCTTGAGGTTGCAGCAGAAACACACTCTAACTATGGGTTACCTCCTCTCAATCTCCCAACTGCATTTCTGGAAGGAAGCTAGCTAAATACATACCATAATGACATAGTTATAACAAACAGAGCATGATTTCTAATGAAACATAGCAACCAAATTCTAAGAAGAGTTGGAGAAATCTATGCCTCCTCTCCCCCAGCCAGTACTCATAATAACAAAGGCAAATATTATGCTGTGAATTCAAAAGTGAGAAAATTAAGTTTTCAGAAATGTAAATGCTTATTTGCAGTACACTTTCTACTTTTACAAAATATGATTCCTTTTTCTCCAAACTAGATGAAAAGCAGAATGAAGATTTTCAGCTTGATTCACATAGAACTTGCAAGACTGAACTTGTCACTATGGATTTACAAAATTTATAAAATTTTCTAATACTCATTGCTGAGCTACTCTGCCAACAAGATCATGATTTTTTTAAGAATAAAATAATTTCTTGCATTTTTGCTTCTCCTCAGGTGCCATGCTGGCCTTCGTTTATTGCCTTACATACTTAATAAAGATTAAAAATGGGAAATGCCCCAGTAATATGCTCTTATTAAAACATTCACACAGTATTGCAATGTGTAATCTGACAGGAGAGAAAAAAGAGTCAAGAATCAGAGCTATTTATTTCTACCTAACTTTAAATCAGGAGAAATCTAGATATAATTGACCTAAAACATAGCCATGTATAATTTTTGTATTAAAGAAGCAAGATTAAAAATCCATGCAGGACACAAGAAAATCATAACAAGATTTTCTTTAAAAAATATAAAACCATATTCGATTAGAATAAAAATATTTCCTCTTTTGAGTGAGTAGCAACTGAATCATTCAGTATAATTATTCACAATACTAGGTTCCTCTTTTTTTCAAGTACATTTTTCTATTTTACCAAATCACTATTAACTTTTATGAGACAAACATGTTTTCACATTGATCAGCAGTAGCCACATTTTCCAATTATATGGGTAATGAGTTCAGGAGCAATGACCCAGAAAATGGACTGAAAACCCTGTTCCAAACTAATGTTAACAGTATTTTGGTGTTTTGAGAAAGAAAATAAAAGATTCTGGATCTAATGATGATAGATTTTTGCTGTTAATTAATCAATCGCCTCAAAATGGAGTTCAGCAGGTGGAAATAATTACCCGTTAATTGTATCCTGTTTATTACTCTTTGGAGATGTAAATCCAGCTACTGCATTCATTTTACAGTATTTACTAAAAAGCTGAAAACAAATAAATCAGAAACGCAGATGTTGTGGTAACAATATTTGTGTTTGCTTTCTGAGACAATACAAACAGAATAAAATAACAATTTTCCGTTTGAAAATATTGCTTAGCAGGAGCAGGTGTATGGATTTGCCTTTAATAAAAATTATTTTTATTTTATTTTAATATGTGTAAGTAGCTGAACATGAAACAGAGAGAGGACTCCTCATCAGGAAAAGAATGTTATGATCCCTGACAAAAGGACAATGGCTGTCTTTAAAATTTCGATTTAATGTGAAATCTATACCTTAGAAATATAACATTATTTGCAATGTCTAATTCTATTATTTAGAATAAAAACACTCTGACTACATGAATATGTTTATTAGATACTTGAGTATTTTTTTTATCAGATAAAAATCCCAACTCAGGAATTTCCTATCTCTGTGCTATCTGTGTTCTCCTGTATAAAGGTAGCAATTCCTAAGGCTATAAAGCATTACTTCATTTAAATACCTAAGATAATCCTTGATAATAAGTCTTCAGTGAAAAGCTTTGTGTTTTTATTGTTCACTAATGCTATAATAGTTTCAGGTAATAATCTTATTGCTTTAAAATGGGCTAATTAGCTGAGTCCTTAGTACTTCCTGAAGAATTAACATTTTCTTAGCATCTGACACTCAATTAAGATACACAGATATATGTATATACATAAAAGAACAGTGATGAAGTTTTCCTTTTTATCTTGTACGTAACCATAACCTATTTCCCTCTCAAATAAATAGAGTGTATATTATCTCCAATACTTAGTAGGATTGTTCACTTCATTAGAAACAAGTTGATGTCACAATTGCCTTGGCTAAGACTCAACACACAAGCACACAGAAAAATACAAAGCATATAATCAGATTTTAGTAGTACAAAGAATGGAAAGAAGTTATATTTTTGTCTTCTTCCTATGCTTTCATCTGTAACTGACACTGTGTGTGTGTGTGTGTGTGTGTACCTGTGTGTGTGTGTGACTGTAAAATGAAAAATGGTTGATGATTGTCATGGCTAAAAGTTTCAGGGAAAATATACAAAAGGAGTAAAAAGCTTCTCTACAGTTTTTTAAAGAGCTTCTTACTCTTTTCAACAAAACAAACATTAAATCAATTTATCACATATACTTCCAAAATCATTATCACAACACATCTTCAATGGTTGTTAAATGTGACTATATGATGATACCAAGTATAAAATAATGCATTAGGCTTTGCACAGTGATTCATGCTTGTAATGCCAGCACTTTGGGAGGCTGCGGTGGGTAAATCCTGAGGTCAGGAGTTCGAGACCAGCATGACCAACATGGTGAAACCCCATCTCTACTAAAAATACAAAAGTTAGCCAGGCCTGGAGGCACACACCTGTAATCCCAGCTACACAGGGGGCTGAGACAGAAGAATTGCTTGAACTGGAGAGGCAGAGGTTTCAGTGAGCTGAGATCATGCCACTGCACTCCAGCCTGGGGGACAGAGTGAGACCCTATATCAAAAAAAAAAAAAACAAAAAAAACCCCCACAACATTTTGGTAATCATAAACAACATAAAATTGATAATATAAATATCTATATTTGTATCTAAGTTTTTAGCATCAACATGATAAAAGCCTGAAATACACTCTTGCTCTATATCAGATTTTCTTATCAGATGAGAGGAACAAATAATAAAATTCAGAGAAAGTTATGCCACATCCCCTATAATTTAACCATTTTCTTTTTTAAAATTTAAGACAATTAATTTTTCTATTTGCAATTAAGATGTAAGATCAGTGAATTTGATATCAGTAGAAAAAACTGTATTTAACTTGATTTATATATTATTTTTGGATATATTTAATAGGACTCTCAGATTCTTTGGGTTGAATCTCTGTGTCCTTCATGGTAACATGCTAAAATATCAACACAAATCACTTCATGCAGTTTTTATTTAAAAAATTATACACGTGAATATATATTTTACATGTATATATGTCATGTATGATATATACAATTTATGAAGCTCTCCCAAAGAATATACATATATGTTTGTCTATATAGACTTATATGATTTTAGAGACATATTATTACCAGAATATAGTTTGTATAATTAAAATATATAGATACCCTTGTTCTTCCAAAATTTTCTAATACCTTAGAATAAAACAGTGTTAATTCTTAAAGCCCTAGGTTAATTTCCCTTTGAGAATCTCTCATTGTTATTGGCTTGGGAGTTTTTCAACAAAAGTTAATGAAAAGAGCTGACTAATACAGTCAATTCATTATTTGCCTATCATATAGATAACAAAAGAGAGATTTCTTACCATGTAGTTTTACATTTTAGAATTAATTTGTATTTATATGAAATAAAATCATGTGTATGATATATAGTAAATTTAAGAAGCATTCTGGTAACAGTATCCCTCCCCAATCTGCACACCCTCTGCTATCTCTCCCTTAGCTCTCCCATCCCCAAACAGACCCCAGTGTGTGATGTTCCCCTCCCTGTGTCCGTGTGTTCTCATTGTTCAACAACCACTTAGGAGTGAGAATATTCGGTGTTTAGTTTTCTGTTCTTGTGTCAGTTTGCTGATTATGATGGTTTCCAGCTTCATCCATGTCTCTGCAAAGGACATGAACTCATGCTTTTTTATGGCCGCATAGTAGTCCACGCCTGGTGTATATGTGCTCATTTTCTTTATTCAGTCTATCATTGATGCGCATTTGTGTTGGTTCCAAGTCTTTGCTATCATAAACAGTGCTGCAATGAACACACGTGTGCATGTGTCTTTATAATAGAATGATTTATAATCCTTTGGGTATATACCCAGTAATGGGATTGCTGGGTCAAATGGGATTTCTATTTCTAGATCCTTGAAGAATCGCCACTCTAGCCTCCTGCTCCAATCTATCCTGGCTGCTTGCTGGTTGAAGTACTCATTTGTTCTTCTGGCTGTCCTTAATCAGCAATCTCCTGTGTTGGATTTTGTTACCTGGATAACTTCTCTTCCTGTTTCTTAGTGTGATTTCACTTTGCAGAATTAGAACCTCTAGCAGCTTTCTAAGAAAGGGTACATTGGAGTAAAACTTTAAAAGATGCTTTATATCTGAAAATGTTTTGATGCTAACATAATTTCTTCACAGTTTAGCTAGGTATAGTATCTCCCCACTGAATTTTAAGGAATTCAGTTACTACTTTCTGGTTTCCAGTTTCATTCTTGAGAAATTTGATGCCATTCTGAAGTGTATTATTTTTTATGATACTTATTCCTAATTATTTCTCACACTCGAAGCTCCTAGTATCATTTTTAAAAGAAGTATTTATATTCTCACATTTCACAATATAATGCCTTTAAGAGGAAGCTTCTTTATTCATTGTGTTAGGAACTTAATGGATCTTTACAATTTAGAGACTTGTGTCCTTCAGTTCTTGGAAATTACTTTTATGACTCATTAAAATAAGTTCCTGTTAGTGAAACACTGGACTTTCTTTATGGATCCTTTAATTATTAAACTTGCCTTCTATTATCTCTGCTTTTTATATTTATTTATGGGGACCTTTTTCATTAATAAGGATATAATTCCTTAATAAAGACCGCAAAAGGATTATTTTGGTTATTTGCTTATTTTTGAGAGAGGGTTGGGCTCTGGGCTCAAGTGATCCTCAGCAGCCCTACCGCAGGCTCCCAAAGTTCTGGGATTAGAGGCCTGAGCCACCACGCCGGGCTGAGTCGTTTGAATAGTACTGTTTTTAAGGGCATTGATTACATATATATTTTTTTCACATTATGACCACGTGGGTCTTTTATTATTATTACTATTATTATTATTATTGATGACATATTTTTATAAAGCATTCTTCTACTTTCTCTATTGTTTCTGAATTTTTATCTATGTGTATCTCTGTCATTTTGCAGGCTTTCTGCAATTGACTAATGATTTTTAGCTATCCATTATATTTAAGAGAGATTCGCTAAAAGGTGGTTTGATATTTTTGTGAAAGCATTTTCACTTCACTGCAAGGTGATACACTTATCAGTTGCATGCTTTGCAAATCTCCCACAATTTTGGTGTTTTATTTCATTCTTTTTGGGTGGTGATTTCCATTTTTCCAGGGGAAATTTCTTCAGTCATCTGCCTGGATGTTTCTGACCCAGAGCAGACATTGTTTGGAGTAGCTCATCATTCCAGCTACTGAAAATTTCAATTTCCCCCTTTCTTTCTGGTTCTAACCTCTGCTTTATTGTCTCAGCTATTCTCAAGTTCCCATTCCTCCAGGTTTTATTTCTCTACAAAAAAACTTCTGGTATCCTGCAAAGGTGGGCAAGAGGTGGCCGCTTAGCTTCAGGAGTCTTTGCATGGTGGGAAGAGTTGAGGGATAAATCTTTACACAGCGTTGAACTTATTCTCATGTTTCAGGGCTGTGAATCACTTTTACATTTACTGTTCTGAGTCCTCCAAATTTACAGCCTTTCCATGATTTTTCAGGAAGAATCAACATACTTCTGCACAAACTTTGATTTCAATTTCTTCTTTTCTATTAAGTCATATAGCATTCTTACATCTGATTTCCATCCTCACAAAACTGTTGCTATCTCTCATTTGCTGTTGTCACATTTTCTATTCTCTTTTAGCTTATATGTTTATGTATCTAAAAATTTCTTTTTTGTCATTTAGGGAAATTTCTTAGCAGAGCCAAGATAAGCAGCTGTGTTTAATCTGTCATATTTTAATTCTGTCTTAAAATATTGGTCTTCACAAACTTTAAAACACACACACACACACAGAAATTCTGATAGAATCTTTTATAATGTTTCTGCACTAGGAAAGGACAGATTGATGTCCTGATTTGGGGGTCAGGACAAATGATCCTAATAAAAACGACTGCCCTTAAGGAACTCTGGTAGCACTATTTAAATGTGGCATACAAAGGGCAAGACTACTCCTAATTAAACCTTTCACAGAAATCAAATTATAATTCTGAGCTTCACAGTGTCTGAATTAAAATGCAAAAGAAGCATCTAAGCCAATTTGCTCCAAGTGTTTCTGTGAGCATCAGAGTGTTTGCCTGTGAAGTCTCAGCTTTCACACATACCTACTTTGTGAATTTGGGGGCTGCATAAATAGGTGTCATGTTAGTTGCTTCATGTGTAAAATAAATACTGTTAATGTGATAACTATCTATAGGAGTGTGATGGGTATTAAATGAGATAAGGCATAGAAAACATTTAGCATGGCGATAAAACATCGTAAAGAGTTCAGTAAACTCTGGCTGACCGATTCATATTCATAAATTCTAGTTTTTCTGCTCTTGCTTGCACATCCGCACACAACACCCCTACTCAATCTGTATCACTCTGAACTTCACATAACTAAGTCCTGCCCTTTCCAGACACTGAGAATCATGTCACCTATGGTTTTCTCATGTTGTGCTGAGGGTTCCATTACACAAGGCAAAACTTTATTACTGATGCTTACTTTTCTACTTTTTATTTGTTTTACATCTTATAATTAGATATTTATTTTTCTTATTATATTTACATTTCATTCAAATTCAAATATGACTATTACTTATGCCACTTTTATTTCATTTGTAAAAACACAAATATGATAAACCAAATCATAGCTATGCTTTGAAATATCTCTGTGATACTTCCTCTTTTATGATTCCCTGCTGTAACTACAACTAATCTTTCTTTGAACCCTACCAAATTTATTTCTGTTTTATTGACTGTAACATACATATCATAATATTGACTAGTTAAAGGTTCAATTTAATGATTTTTGGTGACTTCAAAGAGTTACACAGGCAATACCGCAGTTCTACCTCTCCAAAAAAAAACCCAAAAAAACATGGCCCCTACTTTTGTTTTCTCTCTCCCTAGACCTTAGGTAACCACCAATTTCCTTTCTCTCTCTAGGGATTTGCCTTTTCTGGACATTTTACCTAAGTTGTCTTATGTAAATATATGGTCTTTTATGACTGAATTTCTTCAGTTATATAATGTTTTTGATTTTTATCCACATAGAAGAAAATATCCATCAATACTCTATTCTTTTTTATTATTGACTAAGCTCTATTGTATAGATATATCACATTGTTCTTGTCCGTTCACTGATTGATGGATATTTGGATATTTTCCCACTTTTGGGGGGAATATGAATAATGCCTCTTTGTGTGGATCTATGTTTTAGCTTTTATTAGGTGAATACCTATGAATTCCAAGAAAACTTTGTATATTTCTTCTCTGTGCCATGTATTATGCTCCATTTTAGTATGATTATTTTTGGGTTGGTCTCTACCTATCCAGTCCCCTGAAAATGGCTGTTGTCTAATGTCCTGTTCTCCACTTTTTAAAATGATGTGTCCTTTGTTCTTAACTATCCCCAACATGTAATTGTAATTCTTCTTGAGTGATTGCAGTATCTTTATCTTCAAGCTCCCTTTTTAGTCTAGTTTTGAAGAATACTTGTTTGGATATTAAATAAAACCTAAAATGTTGACTGATTAAATATTCATATTGTATTTTACAATGGCTTTCTGCAATAATGATTTTAAAAGGATCATGATCTTTAGGAAGTAGATAATATATTAGGCCTAAAATAAAGGTTTAAAGAAGTTTCTTTAAGACATAAACTTTAAAACCATTCACATTTGCCTTTTTTCATTTCATCTTATACTGTAATTAAGAAAAGATTCTCAGGAATCAAAATGAATTAAGACACATCTACTTAGACTACCTTATGTGTGGAAAAGCGAAAAACTGTTTCTTCAATCTGTTACTTTTTATTTGTTATTGATTTTTAAAAATTTTAATATTTAAAAATAGTGCCTAAAGCAACTTTCTTGAAAGTGATAATAGTTTTAAACTCAGCAGTTGTTCTTGCCTTTTTCCTTCTACAAAGCTAGAAGAAAAGTTATTTTTAACAACAATTGTGTACAAATTTGATGTTGGTGGAGTTGGTGGAAACATCCATTATATAAAAATAAAGCATACCTGGTTGTGATAGTAGAAAGGTTGTAATTTCATCTTTAGTTTCACACTTGCAATTTATCACTTCGAGAACTTCAATGGAAATGACAGCTTGAAGTCCATATGGTGCACTTTATTGTCTATTCTTAAAGCAAGAGGAGGTATGAGAAAGCTAAATTCATGGCAAGAAACTCACATTTGTTCAATTGATGCTGAAAAATAAAATTTCTAAGTACACAATTTAATAAAGGAACCTAATAAGATTCCTCCATTTTGTTTTATGTGGTTTTTTTTCTTTTTTTTTGGTCTATTTTCTTTTTTCAGTTTCTTATTTTACATTTTCATCAATCTCAAGTTGAAATTAGAAAGAGTTCATTTTGATTTGCAGGGTGTATTGCTTACACAGAGAACTGCAGTGCATATTCTAATTTTTTAGCCACCAAATTAGATCCCCTAAAACTGGAACTGGTTTTACACATTCCTGTAAAATGTTCTAATGAGTACGATTTGAAGAGCAGCTATTCATTAGAAACAGATGGGAAAACAATGTTGGTCCAGTCATCCTGATACTTGCTGGTGCTTCACATTTAACTTAAAGCTTTGGCACAATTTTTCAAACGGTAAAGCTGTATGACAGCACTTCATTGCATCCCTGTTTATTGAAAGATAACTTTGTTTTGCTAAAACCAAGGATACTCTGAGAAGTCTGAGACCTTATGGTACATATCAGTTACCTATTATGTGAATCCCAATATAAAGTAGATATTATTCAGGCCAAGATCAGAAAATAAGTTGTTTGAAAAGTTAAAATTGCAGTGGATACCACCATATAGATAGTTCATGGATCTTTAAATGGGGGAAAATCTATACTTTTTCTATATCTAAGTGCCTTAGGCTGTTCAGCTGATGTAACAAATTATGATAGGTGGAATATCATAAAGTCAACAGAAAATTTATTTCCCATAGTACTGTAGGCTGGAAAGTCCAACATCAAGGTGTTGGCAGATTTCCTGTCTGGTTAGTACCTGCTTTCTGGTTCATAATCTCACATGGTGAAAGTAAAGAGTGACTTCTCTTAGGAAGGCACTAATCCTGTTCATGAAGCTTTACTCTTATAACCTAATCACCTCCCAAAGACTCCAATTCCTATCACCATCACATTGGGAATTGCTTTTGAACATATGAATTTTGGAAAGACAGACACATTTAGTTTACAGCAATAAGCTTATCCAAGATTTGATTACAAATTAAGAGACATCTTTCTCATTTTTTCCGAGAGTGAAATCTAAGTAGACCTCAAAATTACTCCAGAGAGTAATAGCATCAAGTATACAGCAATATAGATGTGTACACATAGAATTTATGATAGTATGAGTATAATCTGTATGGAAAGTAATAGAGAAATTTTCATACTTGTATTAAGAATTTTAAAATATTCTGGCAATATAGTCAAATAAATCAAAATATGTTTATTAAAAGTTCTAAAAATGTTTATGGGCCATGCATGGTGGGTCATGGAATCTCAGAACTCTGAGAAGCTGGGGCAGGAAGAACAAATTGTTTACACCCAAGAGTTTCAGATCAGCCTGGGCAACTTAAAGAGACCTCTGTCTCTATTAAATAATATTAAAAATAAAAATAAAATTATGTTTGTATGGTAACATTTATTTTGGAAAAATAAAAAGTAGTTTAAACATTCCAAAGTAGAAATATGATTCCTAAGATACAATATATTTAATGCTGGTGGTATAATGACCCACCCAGTATTAAAATTAACAATTGTAAATATGATATAATTGCATAGGAATTTCTTATAAAATTTTAGGTTAGAAAATAGGATATAACACTGAGTGTACAGTAAAATTAAAAGCTTATAGAAAATGAATGAAGGCGAAATTGACATAAATGTCAATGTGGTTTCATCGTAGTGGTTTGAGTATTCTTTCTTTATTTTATGTATGTGCTATTTTTTAATACATTTTTCATACCCATACATATTTATCTTATTAGTTGAACATGAAACAACCATTCATATTTATTTAATTTAAAGTTGACTTTTAAAACCTGCTTTATTGAATTATCCTTCTCTGTCTTTTGTTTAATTCTCAGAAAGATTACATTGCTTTTTCTGGTCACTGTCAGGTACTAAAAAGGTCAGTTCAATCTAATAACACAAGCATCAGTCTTTCATGCAATTAAAAATTCTTCCCTGACAGAGGGTCCAGAAAAAGGCTCAGAAACCTGCTGTGGGATAGAAAAGATAGATACCCTAAGATATTTCTTCAGCTTATTCCTGTCTCCTTCTTTCCTGCTTACTGCACTGGCTGCCTAATTTTTCTCCAGGGTTGGAGTAGGGGTAAAAAGGTTTAGTTAGCAATTGAAAAGTTTTTAATTTTCCCATCATAAATCAGTTGTATTCTTCAGAAGATATCCTCTGTATATAGGAAGCCCAAATGCTTCATTTATTTTTTTCTTATTGGAAGACTTAGAGGTTCCTCATATGGTGTTACTTTTGGGATCTTCTAAGTTATCCTTTCCTGTAATGAGTCAAGCAATTTCTAACAGACCATTTATGATTATCTTCCTACTGAGCTTCTGCATTGAAAGGTACACACTTCCAGCACCTTTACATTGAAGCTTGCTGGCCTCTGGCAGCAAGCGCTCTTGAGCAAGTTATTCTATAAGACAGGATAAGCCTGGGTGTCCTTGATAGACACACTTGAATCTCAAGAGGAGATTTGCAGGGCTTTCTTTTGGTCAGTGGAATTACACCATGTTCCTCATAAAACCCCTCCTGCTTACCATGTGCTATTATCTGAATATTTATATTCTCTCAAAATCCATATGTTCAAATTCTTACCCTAAGATAATGGTATTAGTAAATAGGACTTCTGGTAGGTGATTAGGTCAAAGAGACAGAGCTTCATGAATGGGAGTAGTGCCTTTTTAAGAGAGATCACTTGGTTCTTCTGACTCCAAGTGAGGTTAGAGTGAGAAGACAGCTGTCTATGAGGGCTCTCATCAGACACAGAATATATTTATGTCTTGATCTTGAACATCCCAGTCTCCAGAACTGGCAGAAATATATTTCTGTTGTTTATAAACCAAACAGTCTATGGTATTTTTTATAGCAGCCCAAATCGATGAAGACACCTTGCATGCAGAATGGCCTTCTCACTTTCAATACCTTCTTCAAAATTCTAGAGGAAATATGCCTTCTATGGTGTGACAGGTCAGCCCCTGTCTATGGCGTAACATAGACATTGTGGCAAAGTTAAGAGTTCAGGAACTATCCCAGCACTTTGGGAGGCTGAGGCGGGTGGATCACTAGGTCAAGAGATCGAGACCAACCTGGTCAACATGGTGAAATCCCATCTCTACTAAAAATATAAAAATTAGCAGGGCATGGTGGCGCTCACCTGTAGTCCCAGCTACTCGGGCGGCTGAGGCAGGAGAATTGCTTGAACCCAGGAGGCAGAGGTTGCGGTGAGCTGAGATCACGTCATTGCACTCCAGCCTGGGTAACAAGAGCGAAACTCCATCTCAAAAAAAAAAAAGAGTTCAGGAATTTTAATGAGCAGTAACATGAAAGTTTGGCCAACCCAGTGGGGAGAAAGGAAGCAAGCCTGCACATTACAGCAGTCAAAAGTTAGGTGGAAATGACGAGACCCTAGTACCTTGGGCATGCTCAGTCATTTCTAGGATATTCTTGGTTCAAATATGCTGTATTCCAAAGGTGACTGATGACTAAACACACTCATAGCAGCTGAAGGAAAAGTTCTTTCTTAAAGGGAGATCTGTGTGTTTCAACTCCATGTCTGGTGCCATATGGGGAAGACCTGCAAGTACACAGAAAACTATCAAAAGAAATTGTCTCCTCAATTGTTCCTCCTGCAAAACTCATTCCCTCTTATATATCCAGAAGAACAGTAATAGACTTAGATGCATTTGAAGGTTTTCCAGGAGGTCACCCTTAGTAAGTTCATCATAAATTATCTAACGCCTTTCTTTGAATATGTATCTATTTTATACCATTTTAGCCTTGAAGGCTCAGCTGAAATTCTGAAACAACTAAAAAATACTATTAAAGACTCAGTTCAAAATTAAGCTGTACTGTGGAGTCAGTTCTTGACTTTTCCAGGCAGACTTTGATTTTTCAAACCTTGGCAGCTCAGTTCACAGTAGTGTTTTCAGAAGAAGCATTTATTTGGTCAATCCACCACGAAGTTTCATACTATCCTTTACTTGAGTGGTTTAAAATTTTTTACTTTAAGATGAGATCAGATTTTCATATGGTTTGGCTGTGTTTCCACCCGAATCTCATCTTAAATTATAATCCCCATAATCCCTACATGTGGAGGGAGAATAGAGGTGATTGGATAATGGGAGCATTTTTCTCCTTGCTTTTCTTGTGATAGTGAGAGAGTTCTTATGAGATCTGATGGTTTTATAAGGGGATCTTTCACCTTCATTCTACACACTCTTCTTTCTCTTGCCTGTTACCAGGTAAGATATGCCTCTTCCCTTTCTGCCATGATGGTAAGTTTCCTGAGACCTCCGCAGCTCTGTGGAATTGTGAATCAAGTAAACCTCTTTTCCTTATAAATTACCTAGTCTTGAGTATGTCTTTATAGCAGTGTGAAAACTGACTAATACAGATTTCCAAGACTGATTTACACTAACCAAGATCACAGAAATGTAACAGTATTACGTATATGGTGTCACACTGGGTAAGAGGACATATGAGAAATGCTAGCTAGCTTCTCCTTACTATCTGTATCTATTAGTTCAAAGAAACACCACCAGAGAAATACAGAAGTCTTTCCTAAATGTGGGATTAAAAAAGAAAATTACAATACATAGAAACATATTAAAAATGTACAATAGACAGGAGGATTGCATGAGCACAGGACTTCAAGACCACAGTGAGCTATGATTATGCCACTGCACTCCAGCCTGGGCAACAGAATGAAACCTTATCACAAATAGAATATGTAGAGTAAATATCATTCTTCTTATAGGCTTCACAAAGATATCAATCCTTCTCTGGACATATATCTAATCCTTTGCCTTGTCCCTTTCTTGAGATGTGCAATTTACTCTCCAAGTTTCAGTGCTCAGTATAGTCAACTGGCACTTAGAACAAATTCCTCTATCTTCCTAGTAGGCCTTTGTGAAATACGCTTTTCTCAAACTCCCTTGCAACTACAGTTCTGGGTATGAATTAGGACCTGTGCTTAGGTACACTGGTGAAAGTTGTAGAAAGTGTAGTAAGAGATGGGGGTCATCTTCCTGGCTGCTCTCAGTGTTTTCATCTGGCAAGCAAGGTTACGGAGACACAGTGTTCCCGGCACTATCACTTATGGGCATTGAATGACAGTTGTAAAAGGCGGTGGAGCTGGCCGAGATGGTCTAGCTCTGGCAATAGCATCTAACAGCATCTTTTCAATCTAGTTTCCAGTCCCTACATTAAATCTGGGGTGGTGGCAGCCTCCGATTTCTACAACTTCTAGAGATACTGCAGGAGTAGTGGCCCCCCAGGGAGTCAGCTCTGCTATGTCCTCATCGTCTTTTCTGGAGGTCCACACTAGAAGCCACTCATCCTTACCGTTATTTCAGTCTCTCAAATACTATATTCTCTAATTACCTTGACCTAAAAATAACTATTGTTATGTTGTTTTGCTTTTTTTTTCACTATTTCTGGATGCTTCATCATTCTCAGATCTCTATTGCATCAATACCCAACTTCTTTAGGAAAACTACAAATACTTTATTTTTCCTAGAATATCTCTAATCTAAGTAAGTAAAATTAGTCGATTTTACTTATTCAAATTATTTTACTTACTTAGAATATTTATTAGCCACTATTGTAGATTAAACCTCCAGGACTCTAGAAGCGGGAAGCAGAAAGTAGTTTACCCTTATTTGCATGAACAACAAAATTATTCATTTCCAAGTAAATTTTAATAGTACATAGCCAATACAATGGCTTCTCATGTACTCTGGCCAGTACATGGAAGGCCATTCTATCATTAGAAAGTTGCTCCGAGTCATATTTTCACAATAAGATTAAATTTACTGAAGTACTGACAAGTTTAACAGCAAAAGAATAAGATAACCTTATGAATTAACAGCATTTATTTTCACTGTTGACTTTTCTAAAAAAGAAAAAAAAGAAAGTTTCCAGAATATACTTCTCCCTACTGTGTTTATTCTTCTGCCTTAAATACTGAGGCTTAATTATTTTGCATATGACGTACCAATATTTTGGAGGAAAAGCTGTCATTGTTTAGATACTCACTTGAAGCACATTCAGCTCTGGCTGCTGGATCCTGCATGCCCTCTTACGCAAGCTCCATAGCTTGTTAGGTAAAAGGTGAGGCAATGGCAAAGCCACTATTTACAATGAACGTTACAACTTAAAAATATTCTATTCTGTTGTTTCTCCCTTTCTTTCTTTTCTCACTCTAATTCCCCAGGGTCGTTGATTATGAAATGAGCTAGACTCAGTGCCAGACCCCAGGGAGACAGCACAGAATTGTACTCTGAATTAGGAAAATTTACTGAAGAAATAAAATGTTTTCTTGTTTACATAGGAAGACATATAAGTACTCATAAACAAACGTTATTGAGTATATTATTTCCCTTACATAGTAAGACATATAAGCACTCATAAACAAACGTTATTGAGTATATTATTTCCCTTACATAGTAAGACATATACAAACGTTATTGTATATACTCATAAACAAATATACTCATAAACAAACGTTATTGAGTATATTATTTTCCTTACATAGTAAGACATATAATTACTCATAAACAAACGTTATTGAGTATATTGTTTTCCTTACATAGACATATAAGTACTCAGAAACAAACATTTTATTATTTCCCTTGACATTTAACTTTACCAAGTTAGAGCCTGTTGTGTTTTTATAGTAATATTAACTAAAAATGAGGTGCAGGAATGCCTATCTGCCTCTCCTATTATTAATTGGAAGAAAGAGAGTCTGAATAACTTTCCAAGATTTTTCTTCAAAAAACTCCAAAACCAAAACATAAACAAAAATGAAATTGCCGTCGTACCTGGAACATTATTCAGGTTGCACTGTGGACCAGAGAGCTCTCTTTCCCAAGTATTGCCACCATTGTTTTTCCTTCTGGGGCTCTTTTTGTCTTTTTCTCCCAATTGTTGTCCATCCTACTTTTTTTATTAAGATTTTTTTTTCATCTGTTCAGACTCCAATATATTGTATATACTGATCTTTTACTCTGTGACCTTGCTGAACTTGCTTATTGGTTCTTACAGTGTGTTGTGGATGTCTTAGGATTTTTGGCATTACAAGACCGTGTCATCTGTGAATATAAACAGTTTTACTTCTGTCTCTTCAGTGGATGCTTTTACTTCTTGTACTTGCCTGATGTCACTGGCCAGAATCTTCAGTCCAATATTGAATAGAATTAGTAAGAGAGGACGTCCTTACCTTGCTCCTAATCTGAGAAGGAAAATATTTGTTTCTCACCAGTAAATACAGGATGATATAATCCATAGGTTTATGTCGATGCCTGTTATTAGGTTGAAGAAGTTTCCATCTATTCTTAGTGTGCTGAAGGTTGTTGTTTTAATAAATGAATTTTTGGATTTTTTTCATATGCTTTTTTCTGGGATTATTGAGATACCCATGTAGTTTTTGTCTTTTATTTTGCTATTGGGGTATACTACATCATTAACTGATTTTGCATGCCAAACAAATCTTGCATTACTTGGATAAATGTCATTTATACTTGATGTATTGTTATCTTGCATATTGCTGGATTTAGTTTGCTAAAAGTTGTTGAGGATTTTTGTGTGCACATTCACATACTAGGTTTTCAACAAATACTTGTTGAACAGAGAAAGGAAAAGTGAATGCTAGCTTGAGGTATAACATTACAGAATTGGGAAATAAAAACACACAATACAACAGAGAGTGCATGGACTAGTGATTATGAGTTATTAGCACAAATGAAAGGCAGCACATGTACCACTTCAATTGTATATTCTCCAGCACCCCCAATAACAACAGACAGAACTATCCTTAAGCAAAGAATAATCTTCCTCTGAAGTTGAAATACAGAACTACTCTGCAGGTTTAATCAATTCGCTTTGTTCTATTTACAAACTGTTACTGGCAAGAATCAGCTTTCTCTTCATAAAGTCTCTCAACCCATGCTGGATGCAACCCAAAACAGAAGAATAAACACAAGGGAAAGAATTGTTTCATTTTCAATTCAATCTGACATGCTCTCTGAAATTTCATTCAACAACTTGTTCTAGGTGGAAGTCAAGAATGGATATTAAGGTTAGGAGGTATAGGTTTGATAAGAAATGAGGAAAATGGTAGAGCTTTGTCCCTCAAAATACTAATCCATTATTCAGGGAAAAAAAAGGTGACTAAATGTGGTGAAACCTATGGCACTCATTTGATCAGAGTAAACATCAGAAGAAATGAGACAGGTTAACATTATATACTTCCTGACATGATGCACAGAAAAGAGCAGAGCATATTTGATGTTTTTCTGCCAAACACAAATAGCCTGGGAAGCATGAGGAAGTCTGGATGTGTGCACGTTGAGGAATAGCAGATAGAAGGACAGGCCTACACTCTTTTAAACTGCCAAAATAACAGAAGGTAGAGAAAAGACTATAGAACCATTCAATTTAAGGAGATGTTGCGACTAAATTCAATGTGATACTGTGGTTCAGATCCTGGATGAGAAAGAAAAATAGTGTCATTGTTTTCGCTGTTGGCAAATTTAATGGGGTTCTCCATATTAATGATAATGTTGAGTGTTGTAACAATGTTGATTTGCTGAACTGGGTGTCTGCATGGTGATGATGTAAAAGGGTGTTCTTTTGAGTAAAAGACAGGAGAGTTATTAGAGGTGATGGACGTTACACTTGTAATACATATCTACAGATAAATAGACAAACATAGAAAAAGAGAGAGACAGAAATAGAAAGAGGTGAGAGATTGATCAGTGGAACAATGGATCAAATATAATTTGTTAACGATCAAGGAATCTGGGTGAACAGAATTATTTTGTGCTGTTCTTTCAAATTTAAATGTGACATTGCTTAAAAAAAAATAGATCAGCATTTATTGAGCATTCACTAGGTGCCAAAAAAGAAATGTAACAATGAAGCATAGTCTTTATACTCAACAAGTAAAGCATGTCAGGAAGAGACAGTCCTGTTGCAAATCTGCTTCCTTACATGGAGCCTCCCCGTTGATCAATCACAGGCATCTTCCTCCCTTTGAAGACATCCACAGCCCAGGCTGAAGGGTGGTTCTTGCTGTCCTGTAGTGGTTCAAGCCTCAGGCTCTTTTCTTCCTGGAGTGTTTATTAAATAGTGTCAGTTAACTATGTCATCATTGATATATCCTAAAGAAGGGAAACTTGGGGCTTCAAGAAGCAGGTAAAATACCTGTCTCATTAAAAGGTTCTCTACACATAGGTTAATGCTACCTAAGTTTTGTTGAGATTCCCATCTATGGTTTTAAAAATAGTCTCATTAAATCCAGGTGTATGTATGTTCTATGTGTGTGAAAATATATGGCTAGATTGAGATATATATGGATTTCATATACACATATATGTGCAGTATATATATTTCACATATATGTTTCATATTTTTTTCTTTGAATTTTAACAACAAAAATTCCAGAAGCTACCAAGGTCTGGAAACGTTATTGTAATGTAGAAATCTTGTAGAAGGTCACCTTCCTAAATAAGTGACATGGGGTAGGGTAAAAAGCATTCTCTCAGTTTGTGTCTTCTAGAATGTTTTCAAACCATGCTGGAAGACGCTAGAGCTTCATCAAGTACCAGAGGGCCAGAATGTTCTGCCCTTGCTCACGCAGGATCTACTAATTGCCCAAAGGAAAACATAAAATATAAGAAAATGCTTTCTGCTGTGGCACCATAGGGCAGGCATATTTTGATTGAGAAAAGAAAAGCCAAGACCTAGAAAAAAACTCTACTTGTTCAGTGTCTTCTAAAAATGATGGTAGATAAGCTGCCAGAGTGTAATAAAAAATTGGAGTCAGAGGAAGAAAAGAAAAGTAAAGAAGAAAAACACTGAATATAGAAGATGAATGGGCATTAAAAAACATGCTTTGGATGGTTCAAATATTTTGGCTAGTTTTGTTCTCAGTAGCAGTAAATTATAAAAGGTCAGTAACATTTTATAACCCTAGGAATAATTCTCTTAAGTGAGAAAATACAAAATAAATGAAAAAGAAATCAGGGCTCTTTTAAAAAAGAAGACCGCAATGGAAACACACATCCAAGAGCCAAGGGTTCTCAAGTGTTTGTGACTTTAAACTTGAACCTGTTTGTAAATATAGTCAGTTATAAACCAGGTTTCAGCCTTTCCCCCTTATTTTGCTTTTTTTCTTATCTTCTGCTTCTCTGCAGTGGTGTGATCTTGGTTCACTGCACCCTCCACTTCCCAGGTTCGAACAGTTTTCCTGCCTCAGCCTCCCTAGCATAGCGGGGATTACAGGTGTGTGCCACCACCCTGGTCTGATTTTTACAGTTTTAGTAGAGACGGGGTTTCACCATATTGGCCAGGCTGGTCTCGAACTCCTAACTTCAGGTGATCCACCCACCTCAGCCTCCCGAAGTGCTGGGATTACAGGCCATGAGCCAACGGACCCAGCCTATTTTTTTCTCCTTTTCCCTAAACGCCCCCTTTCCTTCCTAAATTCCTCCACACAAGATGAGATTTGGTGGGGACACAGAAGCAAACCATATCAGATGATGTGTTAAAATCTTCATTATTTGGATTGGCATTTTGGTGAGTAGAGGATATTCCAAGCTCCATACTTGCAAGTCCTACTTTCTGAATATCTTTTTAAAAGATCAGCGTTAAAACTGGTCATTTCAGTGTTCTCTATTGTTATCCCAACTGGACCCCTCAAACCAACACCATCATTTCACTGCTGTAAGCCATGTACCACTCTCTGTCAGCTACATTGGTCAACTGAAGCTTTACTATACACCCAATATCCAACATAAGGCTTAAGCCCATCACTTAGGATCCAGAGCACTAACTGTCCTTTCCCTGGGCTTCACTGCTGCATGCTTCAATCAGCCCAATACCACTGTGTGGCCTGCATAGCTTCCACCATTTTCTTGATTAGCTGTTGCTTTAGGAATAACAATGAAAATCATGACATTAAAGATTCCAATGGTATAACTCTTTAAACAAGTCTACCACTTTCCCCAAATAACCTAAACTAAAAAATAAGCATCAGTATTCAAAGCCTTTGAGTTCCTCTGTCCATCTGCTTCCCTCCCATGCTTAAACTGCCACAATACTATGAATTGCTCACTTAAAATAAATCTTCACATATTTTTGTCTGTCTTCTATCTGTCAGCATTTAGAAGGTTAATGGCATATTTTTCTTCCTTCAGAAGATTATTATATACTGATTCTCTCCATGAATCCCTTCAGATATATCTTCATTTGACTGGACTCATTTCAGCAGCCTCTCCTGTGTATTTTGATATCTCTGTAAGTAGCTGAGTATATTTACTATATTTACTCTCTTTAATTTTCGTGCTGTAATTAACAAATCTACTTTTTTTTCTTTAAGACTTCTGACACTCTAGGAGTATGGTTTAACTATGTTCTTTTGTGTCTAATGCAAAATTAGCAGCATTATAATATATCTGAAGTTGACTGTTTAATGTTCTAATATGCAGGTAGAACACATTGGGGAAAAGAATAGAAAATGTTGCTGTGCTATTTCTCAGAAGTATTTTGGCTTCTAATTTTTGGAAACACCATTATATAATGGAAAGGTGATATGCTGTTAAACTCTAGTCTTGGCAGAATTTATATCAAACTCACATTAATGACATTTTATGGAAGATTTATACATATTATTACATCTAGTTGTCTGACTTTTGGAAGGTTATTTAATATTATTAGCCTGTATTTTCACATCTGCAAAATAAAAAATCTGAATACAGTGTTTCTAAAGGATCCCTCTGTACTAAAATTGTCTTCTTTCTGTACTTTAGAAAGTCACCAATTTTGGTTGGCCATAATTAACTTGCTGATGTCAGAACCTGGCATGGTCGATAGTGGGATGTTTGTCACTGCCAAGTTCCATCCCTGTGGTTATGTGTCCTCAGGACCAGACCATATTTGGCGGTTTTCAATATAGCTTGTTCATAAGTGGCTACTCTATCTCTTAGGGCAGGCAAGACCTCTCTGTTAACAATTCCCTCTTCTCTTAATATGTAAACTAGTTCCAGGGTCCAAAAATTCTGGAAAAATACATAATAAAAAATAAAAATCTAAAGATCAAGCATATTCTACACTGTTTAAAGACAGTTTGTTTCATACATTAAAAGTTTTAACACATAATCATTTTCTTATCTAACTTCACCCACCCCACAAACTTTTCCACCACATAAAACTTTTTAGGATAGTAAAGACTGCTATTATCCAGTTTGAAATTAGGAGTGGAGGGGGAGATCAAGAAGACTGAAGCCAAGAGCAACAATGAAACTAATAAGGAATCTCATCTGTCAAGTCAGTATAAACATTTGCCAAACAAAGTTTTAAATGATTTAAATACCCCAGTGTGTATTATAGACTAGTTCCTGAGTTATGTTAACCTACACATTGACAACTTTTGAGGATTTTCACATACTAATTTACAAATTCACTAAAGAGAACTAAAAAATATATGTATCTTTTCATTCTTTACAGGCAAATAACAGAATCATTTCCCTGATAACACACATGACTTGGTGACCACATCAAGCCAAAACATATCTACCATATTAGTCTCCCTATCAGGTTACACTGAAAATGTTCTGCTTATAACACTCAATAAACAATCTCATATGTGTACCATAAACCTTTGTTATGTGTGCCAGGCTGAGAAACAGCAGAGGAGCTCTGTGGAAGGTCTTTCAGTCCCATGTCATTTGCTCACAGTTCAGTGCGGGGATGAACAAGACTGTTTGGGGGAGGGAATTAATGAATTCAACAATGTTACCTGCCCCAGAGATTCACAGTGCTATATGCCAGTTTGAGCTACAAGGTGAGAGACCAGAAATTACAACAGGCAGCCACATTCAAGCAGGTAATGAGTGCATTGCATATGGTTCATTATTCTCTTTCATAGAGCATTGTTATGATTTGTAAGCTGCTTTATTGGGTGTCAATCTTATAGCACTTGAATACACATTTTTAAAAGGGGTCTTTATTTTTATTCATCCTGTATTTATTGAGAAATACTGGGAATAACCATTATTTAGCTTTGGAATGGGACCCCTGCTCAATGTAGAAAGAGTTTTGCATACTGAGGCTGACTTACTTGGGAGTTAAGAAGTTCTAGATCAATTTGGTGCCTCACCTAGAAGTATGGTGGTGCTCATAGAATCCTTAGCCACAAAATCTGAGATATACTTTGTTTTCAGTAAAGTTGTAAATAGTCAAAAGCATAGTTTACCTCCATTCTACAAATATTTGTGAGCATCAATTATCTAGAAGGCATTCTAAATTGCTATAAACTACTCATTATTTTGGTACTAACAAGGAAATGCAATTTATTTTAGACCTGCTTTGAGCAAGAAACCTTTATCAGCAAGTGACAAGTATAATCTCTGACCAGTTCTATGAGATAAATGCTATAATGTTTTCTCTTTAACAGACAAGTGAATTGAGATATAGAGGATTTAATTAATATGCTTTTTATCATGCAAGTAATATATACTGGCAAATAGTGTTCATATCTCTGAAATATATGGAGGGCATATGCAATAATACATGATATACATTATATGAAGGATATAGACCATGATATATTAAATATACATTAGTTTTGACTTTATATATTTTATATATGTAATATAACATGTTTATCATATTTAATGATGTAAATATGTTACACATATGACATAAAATAATGTATTTATGCTTTTACATATGTAATGTACACAGAAATATATAAATATTCAAGTATATACATATATGCATATGTGTGTGTATATACATGTATGTGTATGCACATATATATGTGTATATGTTTGTGTGTGTATACACACACACATACACACACATAGAGAGAGAGAGGGAGAGTAAGCAAGAGAGAACTAGTTGATTTGTGGAGGTAAAACACTGACATTTTGATATACAAAATTTGGATGGACATTGAAAGAAATAACATGGAGGAGATGTTATTGATAAGCAGAGAAAAATTCAAATGTTATGGTCAGGTGGTAAGAAAAATAAAACAACACACATGGTATGGCAGTGAAAGAGAAAAAAATGCCTCAAGCTAGGCAAAAAAAGTGATAACCTAAAACAGGTTATTGAGTTTTCCAGGCTCCTAGAAGCATACAATCCCTATTCAAAATCTTCTCCAGTTTATCAACTACCCAATAAAAAAGACTTGATTAAATTTTTATTCACCAACTTAGAATGAAGAAATTTTAGAATTGTTATGTGTCTCAGAGGCATCCGGTCTGCAATATCTCCAAAGACATAAATTAATTGATTTATTCAACTGTTTTGTGAGTAACAAAACACAAAATAAATATAGGGAATTCTAAAATAAAGATATGTTCTAGTTGTTAATATCTTAGGGAAATTATATTTACATAAAGAAAATAATTGTCACAGAAGCTGAGATAATGTTGAGTAAGAGTTCAGAAAGTGTCATGGAGGACCTGGCGTCTGAGTGAGATGTCAACGACCCATCAGACATTACAGCACAGCGAAGAACACAGGAAAAGAAGAGAGCTTGACCCCTGTGGTACGTGTAGCACAGTAAAGGTCATAGCAGGGGAAGTGAAAGTACAATAACAAGGACTAGAGATGAACCAGATGACAGCGTAGGAAAATTCATTGAGACTGCTAATAATTAGCAATAATTTATTCTAGGATTAAATGAGAATCTCCCTATACAAAATATATCTGTGAATCTTTATTATGCTCTCTGGAGTTATATAGATAAATAAATGCTCTTTTCAAATATTTATGAAGAGCTATCAGAGTATGCTGCAATTTTGAAATTAAGGAAACTTCCCTTCAATTTCTCATCTCTTTTTTGCTTCTCTCATTCTCTAAATGATCTCTTACACTCCACCAAGCATTCATGTACCCCATTTCTCCTGATTTCTTAATCCATTTTCTCCTCACAATAGAAAAATATTTAATGTCGTTAATTACATTCACAACAAAACTCAGTTGCAATTGCATGGGAATTTTAAGGCAATAATAACATAGGCCTCTATCTTCTTCACACACTTTAGCTTTATGTTACTTCAAGGAGTTAACACAATGGGAAACTCCAAATTTCTTGTAAATATTTCCATTTGGTGAGTTTGTCTCTATCTCCAAAAGTGGAACATCAGAATTGGGTGGGAATATATGTTTAAAAAACAGGAAACTTCATCACAAAAGTTGTATTAGTTAGATTAGGCTAACTATTCAACAAACATTCTCTAAATATTAATAGTTTGAGAAAATAAAAGTTTATTTCTCATCCAAGTCATAATCCAATATAGTTGGCTGGGGAAATAAGATTCTATTGGGTATACAGGAACCCAATATTTTTTAGTATTTTGCTTTTTATCATCTTCTAGTGCTTTAGAATTCTTTGCATGTTTCTCTGTATTCAAGCTGGAAAGTTTTTTTTTTTTTTTTTTTTTTTGAGTAGCATCTATCATTTCCATTACCAAGAACTCAGTCACAAATTCTCACTTCTCCAGAAAAGAGATCAGGAAACCATTTGACTGTATGCCCAGGAAAGAGAAATGAGTTTGGAATCTTTGCCCTGAAGCTTATGTAATACTAGGCAAACATATATAGGTAGCATCAAATAAAGGCTACATATATAGGGCTCATGATCCAGAATCAGTGACACATGGATAAGAATCAATTTGTATGATATATGTTAGATCTACGTCTACTTAGGTTCATTGTGGAATCTCAAAGAGTTTGCTAAATTAACTTGTGTACAATATAGATCTAACAAAATTAAAACATAAATCTGTATGGGCTGGCTATGACATGATAAAATCTTTTGATATTTGTGCTTGTTATTTACCTTTATGTCTAATTATAATATAGGCTGTAAAGCTGAAGAAGAGTATTAAGTACTGCATAAACTGACATTCTATAAGGTTTATTTGATTGCAACAATAAACTTTAAAAATATGCTAAGTCTCTCTAGTTTGATTGTCTCTAGACTACTCTTGGTTGGAGAGTGCAGTAGACAAAACCTAGCAAAGTCAACAGAGATTTAAGTCATGTGTACTATACAGAAAGTGCTTTGAACTGCTTGCTTTGCACCTACCAGTCACAGATATTATTTGAGAAGAAAAAGGAAGAAAATGACTAACAAATTCAGCTACTCATATTTTGCTTAAGAATAGGTGGCCTTTTTCAGACTCTCTTCATATATTAGTCAATACTTGATGTCAATATAGTCCTACAAAAATTGGCATGATTTAGTTTCCATAGAATAAAACAACATTGAAAGGAGAGACTCCTTCCTGTAGGAAAAATATTCTGGAATCTTACCAACTTCATATCTTTTTCTCAAAAATACAACATATTTTTATTCTGGTTAAATCAAATAGTTTGAGTAATGATTTTAGTTTTCCTTTCCAAGAAAGCTATTGTCACAGGAAAGGCAATGAAGGAATTTGCTAAGCATGAGGAGGGTAAGTTATGAAATAGTGTATATTGTCAAAGGTTATATTTTGTGAAAATGCAAAATACTGTTTGTCACAATACATTAATAAATATCACACAATAGCACACAGAATATTATATTTTATACATATTCAAATATAAATATGTATTTATGAAGTTGAACCATATGAAATTGATGACTTTTTTAACCTATAAAATTGATATCAAGCACATGCACACGCACACACACACACAGAAACACACATGCACACCCAATTTATTATCTCACAACCTATCTTTTCATCAGAAATAGCCCAGCTAGATGGATTCTTTAAATTCAAATTAGTGGTAAGGAAAGACTGACTCTTAAAATTAGATTAATGTTATGCTGACAGGGCTCTTCTGAAGAAGGTCTTTTTCCACTGAACTTGCGAGGGCCAAATTCACTCTGAATAAGCTATTTCTAACCGATTATGTGTTTTTAATTTTTTTAAAGGTTCTGTGTCATTACTAGGTGACTCAGAAATACCACTAATGGTACAATAAACCTATCCAAAAATTTCCATAATAACTGCTATTTGTTTAGAGATTTGTGACTGATTTTCAGGTTTAAAATCCTTTAGAGTTGTTAAGTAATGCCACAATGATTCTGAGTAATTTGAGAGAACTTTTAGTCACACCAGTTAGACTGTGAGGTAGGGAAAAATGAAATTTGCTAAACTAATTCTCAGCTATCAGAAGACAATGTTGTTTTCCAGACTTGAAGACGCTGACAAACTGCTTCTGAAGAAAAAGTTTTAGAGAAGAGCTTCCTTACAATGTCACACAGGATTTCTTGGGCTGATAGAACAACCCAATTTTAAAACAAGCGATATGGTTAATATCTTCTTTGTTCCCCTGATTTATCATTTGTGTTAAAATATTCCTTCAAAGTTTATTTACTTTCACCTGCCTAATCTCATGAACAGGCTCACCAGTGAGGGGATAGTTCGAGCAAACCTAGCACATGAATCACGGAATGGAATCAGCGAGATCACTGACTAATCTATTTCCCTTAGGACTGATCCAGCCATCTTCATTAAGCTCATTTGTTTTACAGCAAGTTACACAGTGAATAACACATTCCACCAAAGGCACAGACAGAAAAAAAAAATCTACGTATTCTCAGAATTGCAGTCTAAATGCTTCCTTTTTTAACTTATTTTATTTGCTAAATGTCTTTACCAAGAATTTTTTCCCACTATATTCATTTGCTAGAGTTTAGCTGTCCATGCACACTGTTAGCTGCAGTTTGACAGCAGTCGTTGCCCCTGCTTTTGTTTTTATCCTGTATTTCCTGATTCAACTCATAATGTATTTTAAACTTGGATTTTGTAGTAGATCTGGCATCTCAGTGGACTCTTGAAAAATTGAGTATTCCATAGGTTTGATCAACGAGTAGATTCCATGCTCCAGCCCTTTAAAAATGTCTTGCATGATCACTTAACTTTCCTATCCCTTTCCAACTTTATCATGTTTTCCAGCCATCATGACTATCCTGATTACACCAGTGCCAGTAGAAGCATCATCCAACAGCAATGAAGAAATACACAAACAAGATGGCATTTACTATAAGTACAAACCAATGAAAGTAGTAAGTTAACTAAGTATGTATCTATCTCTATAGACAAAAACTTTAAGTCTCAAATAAAGGGCAAAGTAAATGGACAAATGGAAAGAACCTGCTTGCTCATACATAGGAAAACTCAAAAAAGAGGCCAATTCTCCCCAAACTATTGTATAAATATAAACTGATTCAACCAAAATATCAGTTGAAAATTTCATTAATAGATATAATTATACTAAAATGTAAATTAGTAATAAAAATCAACAAATAATGTAATAAACTCAAAAGAAAATACCTAAATGGAGCTTGCCCTGTCAGATATTGACATATTTCAATGATGCTAAAAATTACATACAATGACTGGGCATGATGACTCATGCCTGTAATCCCAGCATTTTGAGAGGTCAAGGTGGGAAGACTGTTTGAAGCCAAGAGTTCAAGGCCAGCCTAGTAAACATAACAAGACTCTGTCTCTAAAAAAAGGAGAAAAAAATGAATGCACATAAATTTTGTGGTTTGAAAATAATTAGGCAATAAACACATAGAATATATAGATGACTAATATTTATACACACATATATGAATATATATATATCCCTACGTACATACATATATGAGTATATATATTTCATATGCATAAATATAATATATATAAGAACTTTTGTATAATAAAAATAGACTCACAAGTGAAAAGGAAAGACTGTTCATGGATAGTGTTGAAAATATGATCTATTATATGAAGATAAAAACCAAGTAAACAAAAATATTCTTCATTCCTGACTAAAAGCAAATAAAGAGCAGAAGTTGAACAGAATAAAGATACAAACATCACATTGTACACCTTAAATACATACAATTTTTATTTAAAGTAAGTGAACCAGTTCTTCTTTAAAAGTCAGAAGTTTAAAAGTTTCCCTTTTCTGCTTTGTGATCAGAAATGTCCTTCATACTATTTATCTTAGTGTTATATATTGTTTTAAAATTTTTTATACATTTCAAATTTAATTATAACATTATTTTGAATTAACTGCTAAAAATTAAAATGGTTTGTTATAGTTCTAATTATATATAGACATAACTGATCAAAAGATTATATATGAATTTAAATGAACTATTAAATGTTAAAAATAAAAATTTTTTTTACAGGTGTGGAACGAAAATGACATATAGAAGTCAGGACTAACTTGTAGCTCCCACATGGACAGACAGGACAGCCCTGTAGAGACTCACATCCTTAACTTTTGTTCCAGGAACTACTGCAGAAACATAACAGGAAAACCTAAAGAATTCACAGAACCTTTGCAAGAAGTAGCTTGCTGCTGCAAATGCTATGAGACAGCCAAAAAACTGTATGTCCGAAGAGTGAAAGGGGGAAAAAGTCGGCCTCTAAATATACATCCTCACTGGGGAATCTGAAAGTTCAGATCAAAGGAAAAGGGTTTAATCTTATCTAAAACTGAAGTAAATTTAGAGAGTTGCACAAAATGTAAAAGTAGAAGCAGTAGCAAGAAAAGCCCTGTAGGCATTCCTGGTCCTCAGGGAAGCCCAGGGAAGCCATTTCTGATTTTATCTCACAGAGGTCCTTAGGGAGGGCTGCCCGTCTAATTGGGGAAGAACCATCTGGAGAAATAAAATTTCAGCTTTCAGGGGAACTTTGTAATAATTTCCACCAAGCACAAATTTCTGTGGGCAGAATTTAAGGTGGGGAGGGGTGAATGGGAAGTGCAGACATGAGCACAGAAGCTGTGGCAGGTGGGGAGGGGTGGGGCCAGAAAGCTCTACTTGCTTTCTCAGAGGGAAGACTTGTAGTCTGGGGCAAGATCTCAGCCCTCTTCATTGCCTGGATATAAATGTGGTGCTGTTTGTGGAGTACCATGGGAGTGAGATTGGCTTTGCTGGTTGCATGGAAGCTGGATGAGGTCTGTCCCTGCTGGTTTTCCCCCACTTCCCTGGAAACCTGTATGACACAGCAGAGATAGCCATAATCCCCCTTGAAACATAACTTCATTGGCCTGAGAACCACAGGCCCATCCCCACAGCAGCTACATCAAGCCCTGCCCCAGAAGAGTCTGAGCTTAGACCTTTCTAACCCTGTCCACAACTGGTGGTCTTTCTCTACTTGCCCTAGTAGCTGAAGTCAAAAGACACAGTCTCTTGGGAGCTCTATGACTCCACACCATGGCCTGAAAAATCAGAATACTTATCCAGAAGCCTTAGGGCAAGCTTGTATCCCCCATAGCACTGCAGCTGATGCTGTCTTGAAAGCACCACCTCCTGGCTAGAGGCCAACCAACTCAAGTCATTACAGCAACTCATAAAAGAACAGCTCAACTCTGCTCCAAGAAAGGAGAAAACAACAGCTAATTCTACTACCTGTAACATCCTGGCTAGCCAGGGGTCTTGCTTCTGTTTATGTGACAGCTTAAAGGCTAGCACAACCAGCATCTGAGAAAACAAGTTCACTAAAAAAACTACAACCAAGGACTCCCACAGAGTCTGCTTCACTCCCCCATCACCTTTGCTGGAAAGAGTGCTGGTATTCACAGCTGAGAGACCTGAAGATGAATCACATCACAGGACTGAGCCTGGTAGCTCTGTTGGGTGGCTAGACCTAGAAGACAAAAAACAATCACTGCAGTTTGGCTCTCAGGAAGCCCTATTTCTAGGGAAATGGGCAAGCACCATATCAAGGGATCACCTCATGGGACAAAAGAATCTGAACAGCAGCCCTTGAGCCCCAGAGTTTTCCTTTGACATAGTTTACCTAAATGAGAAGAAACCAGAAAAACAATTCTGGTAATATAACAAAGTACGGTTTCCCACACCTAAAAGATCCCATTAGCTCACCAGCAATGGATTCAAACCAAGAATAAATCACGGAATTTCCAGAAAAAAGGATTCAGAAGTTTTGCTATTAAGCTACTCAAGGAGGCACAGGAGAAAGATAAAAACCACCATTAAAAAAAAAAAAAGAACACTAATGCAAGATGGGCAAATAAATCTCCAAAGAAACAGATGGCATAAATAAAAAATAATCACAACTTCTGGAAATAAAAGACACTGAGAGAAATGCAAAATACACTGAAAAGTTTCAACAGTAGACTCAAACAAGTAGAAGAAAGAATTTCAGAGCTTGAAGACAAGGTTTTTGAATTAACCCAATCCAATAAAGACAATGAAAGAAAAAATCAAAAGAATAAACAAAGCCTCAAGAAGTTTAGGTTATGTTAAAAGACCAAACCTAAGAATAATTGGTGCTCCCAAGGAAGAAGAAAAATCTAAAAGTTTGGAAAACTTGTTTGAGGGAATAATCAAAGAAAACTTTTCTGGCCTTGCTAGAGCTCTAGATATCCAAATACAAGAAGCTCAAAGAGCACCTGAGAAATTCATTGCAAAAAGATGATTGCCTGGGCACATAGTCATCAGGTTATCTAAAGCCAAAACAAAGGAAACAATCTTTGGAGATGTGAGTCAAAAACATCAGGTAACTTATAAAGGAAAATCCTATCAGGTTAACAACAGGTTTCTCAGCAGAAACCTGTAAGCTAGAACTGATTGGGGTCCTATCTTTAGCCTCCTTAAACAAAACAATTATCAGCCAATAATCTTGTATCCAGCAAAACCAAGATTTATAAATGAAAGATAAAGTCTTTTTCAGACAAATGCTGAAAAATGATACACAACATAAACAGAATTAAAAATAAAAATCCATGATCATCTCAATAAGCACAGAAGAGGCATTTGAAAAAATTGAGCATTTCCTTATGATTAAAACCCTTAGCAAAATTGGCCTAGAAAGGACATACCTTAAGGTAACAAAATCCATCTATGACAAACGTACAACAAATATACTGAACAAGGGAAAGTTGAAAACATTCCCTCTGAAAACTGGAACAAGACAGCAATGCCCACTTTAACCACTTCTATTAAACATAGTACTGGAAGTCCTGGCCGGAGCAATCAGACAAGAGAAAGAAATAAGGGCATTTAAATCAGTAAAGAGGAAGTCAAACTGTTGCTGTTCACCAATGATATGATCATAAACCTAGAAAACTCTAAAGACTCATCCCCAAAGATCCTAGATCTGATAAGTAAACTCAGTAAAGTTTCAGGTTACCACATCAATGAACACAAATTAGAAGCACTCCTATACACCAACAGCAAGAATCAAGAATTAAGCTGAGAATCAAATCAAGAACTTAACCCATTTTACAATAGCTGCAAAAAGAGAAAATACTTAAGAATGTTCCTAACAAAGGAGATGAAAAAAATCTCTGCAAGGAAAACTATAAAATACTGCCAAAAGAAATATAGATGACATAAATGGAAATGCATCCCACGGTCATGGATGGGTAGAATCAATATTGTGAAAAATAACCACACTGCCAAAAGGAATCTACAAATTCAATACAATTCTCATCAAAATACCACATTCATTCTTCACTGAACAAGAAAAGAAAAGAAAAGAAAAAAAAAAAACTAAAATTCATATGGAACCAAAAAAGAGCCTGTATAGCCAAGGCAAGACTAAGCAAAAAGAACAAATCTGGGAGTATCGCATTACCTGACTTCAAACCATCTTATAAGGTTATAATCACCAAAACAGCATATAACTTGTATAAAAGTAGGCACATAGGCTGTACTAGTCCATTTACATGCTGCTATGAAGAAATACCTGAGACTGAGTAATTTATAAAGAAAAAAAGGTTTAATGGACATATAGTTTCACATGGCAGAGAAGGTCTCACAATCCTGGCAGAAGGCAATGGAGGAGCAAAGTCACATCTTACATGGCAGCAGGCAAGAGAGCCTGTGCAGGGAAACTGCCTTTTATAAAACCATCAGATCTCATGATACTTATTCACTATCATGAGGGCAGAATAGGAAGAACATGCCACATAATTCAGTTGCCTTTCACTCTGTCTCTCCCAGGACTCGAGAAGGGGGAAATACTCATGACAAATTATAGTCTTCATTTCTGCAGCTGGTCACATGGTTAGTCATAGCTGGTGTTGATGATTACCTTCTACTATCCATTCTGTATTTCCTTTGCCATCAACAAGCACCTCAGCAGGTCGTGGTTTTTTCTTAGTGAAGTCACTCAAACCTTTATTCCTGAAGTGTCTGGGCCAATTCTATTCTTTCCTGAATTGGGCTGTTGTAGTTTCCCATTGGCCTTAACCATAAGGCATGGTAATACCAAGATACACCCTCATGGATCTCCTGTATTCCATGCATACTCTTCCTTAACTCTGTTGTGGAGTACTAGGCTGATTTCACCTTGATAGTCTGGTCAATTACCCCAGCCAGTGCTGTAACTCCCTTCTTAGCATGTTGACTTAAGGTAGGAGAAGGCTAAAGTGTTCAGGTGGCAACTTAACTTTCAGTTTAATTGAATCACTGTTATGTCTCCTGGTGGCAGCATTTCTCCCTCTGAAACTAAGACCTCTAGGCCAGCAGAACATAATGCCATGAGAACACAAAGCAAACATTTTGCTGGTGGATCACTAGGGCTGATGGTGAGTGGTGCCACTTCCACTTCCACCCCTTGAATCCTGGACCCATGATTCTTGGCTATGGGAGAAAGAATTCGATACATTGGGTGCTGATTTAGAGCATATACAGCCTTCTGGAGAACTTGTCCCAGACCTGCAAACTATTGTCACCTAGTTGGCATTGTAAATTGTGACTTCAAAAAGTCATTTTACTATTCCATCAGTTGAGCTCTTTCAGGATTATGGGGAACCTGGTAAGACCAGTGAGTTTCATGAGCATGAGCTCACAGCTGCACTTCTATAGCTATAAAGTGAATGTCTTGGTCAGAGGCAATTCTATGTGGAATACCATGACAGTGGATAAGGCATTCTGTGTTACCACAGATGGTAGTCTTGGCAGAAGCACTGTGTGCAGGATAGACAAACCCATATCCAGAATAAGTGTCTATTCCAGAGGACAAATCTCTGCCCTTTCCATGATGGAAGAAGTCCAAAATAATCAACCTACCACCAGGTTGTTGGTCTTTGCTACTGGCAAATTGGGTACTCAGCAGTGGCTGTAGCCAGGTCTGCCTTGGTGAATGGAAGCCCATGTGGCTAAGCCCATGCATAACCTCCATACCTGCCACCATGGCCACTTTGTTCTTGGGCCTATTGGGCAATGACGGGGGTAGCTTGGAAAATAGACTGATTGGTGTCCACATAATGGGTCATTCTATCCACTTATTAAAATCCTCCTCTTCTCTGAGATCACCTTTTGGAGAGCACTCACATAGGATACAAGTATCTTCACAGTTTTTGACCACTCAGAGAGGTCCATCTACATACCTATTCCTCAAATTTCCTTGTCACTGATTTTCCTAAAATGCTTCTTTCAAGTCCCTGACAATCCAGCCAAACCATTGGCTACAGCCCACGAATCAGTACATAATCGCACATTTGGCCATTTCTCTGTCAATCTAAAGTGCTCAACCAGGAGCACTGCTCGAAGTTTTGCCCTTCAGGAAGATTTCTCTACACTGTTGTTCTTCAGGGATGTCCTACAAAGGGGTTGTAGTGCTGCAGCTGTGCATTTTGGGTGGTGCCTGCATATTGTGCAGAACCATCTGTAAGCCAGGTCCTAGTCTTCTCTTCCTCTGTCAACCGATCATAGGGAACTCCCCAAGAGACCATCAATGCAGGCTGGAGGAGCAAAAGCAGGGTGGCAGGAGTGGAGACCACTGGCATTTAAGCCACTTCCTCATATAACATACTTGTGCCTTCAGAACCTTTTTAATCCTGATCGCATATATGCCACTTCCATTTGATGATGGGATACTGCTGTGCACAACCCACTTTATGGCTAGATGGGTCAGAAAGCCCCCAGTCCATGATAGGCATTTCAGGTCACATGGTGACTTGATGATCCATAGTCAAATATTCAGTTTCCATCAAAGCCCAGTACCAGGCCAAGAGCTGAGTCTCTAAAGGAAAGTAGTTATCTGCAGAAGATGGTATGCCTTTCTCCAAAATCCAAGAGAACTCTGCTGTGATTCACTTATGGGGACCTTCCAAAGGCTCCAACCAGTATTTTTATCTGCCACTGACATGTCAAGCACCATTGGATCTGCTGGGTCATATGGTCTAAGTGGCAGAGCAACTTGCACAACAGCCTAGACCTGTTGCAGAGACTTTTGTTCTGGGCCCCACTGAAAACTGGCAGCCTTTCAGGTCACTTGATAAATGGGCCACAGTAACACACCCAGATGAGGAATGCGTTACCTCCAAAATCCAAATAGGCCCACTAGGCATTGTGTCTACTTCCTGATTGTAGGAGGGACAAAATGCAGCAACTTATTGTTCATCTTAGAAGGAATATCTCAACAGATCTTACACCACTGGACCCCTAGACGTTTTACCAAGGTAGAAAGACCGTGGATTTTGGTTGGATTAATTTTCCATCTTCTGGCATGGAAATGTATCACCAGTAAGTCCAGTTTGTTTGCTACTTCTTGCTCAGTGAATCCAATCAGCATAATGTCATCAACATAATGAACCAGTGTGATATCTTGTGGAAGTAAAAGTGATCAAGATCTCTCTGAATAATATTATGACACAAAGTCAGGGAGTTGATATACCACTGAGGTTGCACAGTAAAGGCATATTGTTGGTCTTGTCAGCCGAAGGCAAATTGCTTCTGGTGGGCCTTATGGACAAGAATGAAGAAAAAAGCATTTGCCAAGTCAATGGCTGCATACTAGGTACCAGGATATGTGTTAATTTGCTCAAGCAATGAAATCACATTTGGAACAGCAGCTGCAATTGGAGTCACCACTTGGTTAAGCTTACAATGATCCACTGTCATTCTCCAAGATCTGTCTTCTGTGCAGGCCAAATGGGAGAGTTGAACAATGGGGATGTGGTGGGAATCACCACCCCTGTGCCTTTCAAGCCCTTGATGGTGGCACTTATCTTTGCAATTCATCCAAGGATGCAATATTATTTTTTGTTTACTATCTTTCTAGACAGAGGTAGCTCTAATGGCTTCCATTTGGCCTTTCCCACCATAATTATCCCCACACCCTACCAGTCAGGGATGCAGTGTAGGGGTTCTGTCAACTGCTAAAGATGCCTATGCCAATTATGCATTCTGGCACTGGGGAAATGACCACAGGATGAGTCCAGGGACCCACTGGGCCCACTTTAAGTTAGACCTGAAATAAAACTCATTAATTAACTGACCTCCAGTCCTTAGTTTAATTGAAGGAACACAATGATGTTTTGGGTCTCCTGGAATCAACATCAGGTCAGAGCCAATGTTCAGTAGTCCCTGAAATGTCTGATCATTTCCCTTTCCTCAGTGCACAATTATGTTAGTAAAAGGCTGGAGGTTTGGGGAAGAGTGGGAGAAAGATTAACAGCATAAATCGTTGGTGGTATAGTGGTGTCCTTCCTCAAGGCAACCTGGTCTTCCTACACTCAGGGAGTTCTGGGTAGGTAAACTGGCTCAAGCCTGGAAATTGATTAAGGGACCATGATTCTGTTTTTGTAATTAAAATTAGTATTTCGTAAATTTGATCTAGAAGATTTCTGCTTATATAAATTAAGTAGGAATGTAATAGGCTTCCTTTCAATTTCACTTCCAGAATAGTGTGATTAATTAGCCAATGCCAGAGCTCTACATGAGCCAGACTATTCTGAAATCCTAATGAATATCAGGGTAGCTATACCAACCTTGCCTTTGACAGTTAAGTGTCACAACTTGGCATCTGCCACCTTGAGATCCAGTTATTGCAACTGTATTTAAATTCTGTAGTTGAGTGATTGTGAAATAATTTAAATTTATTATGATCTATTCAGCATTTGAAATGGTGAGTTGTTTGTCAAGGCTATATTAGCATCTATGTATAGAATTACTATGACTTCAAAGCAGCAAATATTAATTTATGAAGGGATGTTTCAATGAATATTCAAACACCAAGAAGTTCACTAGTGTCCATGATTTGATTTTCAAAAATGATAAACATTTTTTTGGTAAGGCTCCCTACAATATCTTCATTAAATTTGTAGTATAGGTGCATTTCTGGAAATAACGGTGTATATGAAAAACTATTCAAAGTTCCTTTGTGATATACTTAAAAAGGAGTTGAGTTTTAGGATCGAATAATTCTAAGTATTTTCTAGCCAAATAACTACCTGGTAAGACAATTCAAAGTTTTGTAGTGTACCTAGTTTCCCTGGTTCTAACCCACAACATGCCAAGATAAATCCCCCCAATCACTGAGATAATAAAAAATGTCTCTCCATATTTCCAGAATTCCAAGGGGAAAAATTTCCCTCCTTTGAGAACCACTACCTTAGACCAAGTAAACAAATGATAGATTGGAAAATGCCATCTCCCTCTCACCTTAAAACTCACACATATTTTATATTTAAGGCTATATGAAACCTTCTTGAAAATGAGTAAGAAATTTAAAGAAACCAAAAACAGTGTGCGAAATTACCAGCATCCCTTTATACCAACAATAGGCAAGCAAAGAGCCAAATCATGAATGAACTTTCATTCACAATCACTACAAAGTGACTAAAATACCTATAAATACAGCTTACAAGGGATGTGAAGGACCTCTTTAAGGAGAACTACAAACCATTGCTCCAGAAAATAAAAGATGACATAAACAAATGGAAAAACATTCCATTCATGGGCAGGAAGAATCAGTATTATGAAAATGGCCATACTGTCCAAAGTAATTTATAGATTCACTGCTATTCCCATCAAACTACCATTGATATTCTTTGCAGAATTAGAAAAAACTATTTTAAATTTCATATGGAATCATAGAAGACCCTGTACAATCAACACAATCCTAAGCAAAAAGAACAAAGCTGAAAGTGTTATGCTACCTGACTTCAAACTACACTACAAGGCTATAGTAACCAAAACAGCATGGTACTGGTACCAAACCAGTATGACCAATGAAGCAAAACAGACACCTCAGACATAACACCACAAATCTAAAACCATTTGATCTTCGACAAACCTGACAAAAACAAGCAATGAGGAAAGAGTCTCCTATTCAGTAAATGGTACTGGAAAAACTGGATAGCCATATGCAGAAAACTGGACCCCTTCCTTACACGTATACAAAAATTAACTAAAGATGGATTAAAGACTTAAATGTGAAACACAAAACCATAAAAACTATAGAAGAAAACCTGTGCAATACCATTCAGGACATAGGCATGGACAAAGACTTCATGACCAAAATGCCAAAAGAAAAGCCAAAATTGACAAATGGGATCTAATTAAACCAAAGAGCTTCTGCACAGCAAAAGAACCTATCATCAGAGTGAACAGGCAACCTACAAAATGGGAGAATATTTTTGCAATCTACCCATCTGACAAAGGTCTAATACCCAGAATTTACAAGGAAGTTAAACAGATATATAAGAAAAATAAAACCCCATCAAAGAGTGGGAAAATGATATGAACAGACACTTCTCAAAAGAAGGTCGTGTGACCAACAAACACGAAAAAAGCTCAGCATCACTGATCATCAGAGAAATGCAAATCAAAACCACAGTGAAATAACACTCAGGCAGCCAGAATGGGAATTATCAGAGACTCAGGAAACAATAGATGCTGGCAAGGCTGTGGAGAAGTAAAAATGCTTTTACACTGGTGGTGAAAATGTAAATTAGTTCAACCATTGTGGAAGACAGTGTGGTGATTCTCCAAGGATCTAGAAGCAGAAATATCATTTGACCCAGCAATCCCATTACTGGGTATATACCCAAAGGAATATAAATTATTCTACTATAAAGACACATGCACACGTATGTTTATTTCAGCACTATTTACAACAGCAAAAATGTGGAACCAACCCAAATGCCTATCAATGATAGACTGGATAAAGAAAATATGGCACATATACACATGGAATACTATGTAGCCAAAAAAAGGAATGAGATCATGTCCTTTGCAGGGACATGAATGAAGCTGGAAGCCATCATCCTCAGCAAACGAACACAGGAACAGAAAACCAAACACTGCATGTTCTTATTCATAAGTGGGAGTTGAACATTGAGAACACATGGACACAGAGAGGGGAACAACACACACCAGGGCATGTTGGGAAGTGGGAGTTGAGGGGAGGGAAGTTACAGAATGGATCAATAGGTGCAGCAAACCACTCTGGCACATGTATACCTAGGTAACAAACCTGTACATTCTGCACAGGTATCTCAGTTGTTGTTGTTGTTTAGAAATAAAGAAAAAAGTAAAGAAAAACAGTACATATTCTCATTTCTTAGAAGGTGAAAACTGAATAAGAGGATAAGAAATGTCAAACTCATTAGTGATCAGAAAAGTTTAAATGAAAACAACAATGAAAGCTAGCTTTGCACATCTGATTGGCTTAGAGTAAAAATTAGATTAGCTAACTGCTGAGAAAAGTATAAGCAGGAGCTATTGAGCTCTGCACTAGTTGACTGTAACTTAGTACAGTTCTTCTAAAGAGATATCGGTCAGTAATTAGCCAAATTAACTATGAACTTGCTCTATGATTCAACAATTATAGCACCTAGGGGGACAGAAAGAACAAAAATGAGGCAAAATCCATGTTTCCTGTTTGATGGCATTGGAGTTTCCTAGGACATAGGAGGCAAAGACCTTTGCTTAATAGGAGTGTGACAATATATTTGAGGCATGTTGAGAAAGCATAAATGACCATTGTCATTGTGACCAGTTAGAAACATTTTATTCAGGAAAACAGATAGATTTTAGAGGAATAATTTTTCCCAATCCCATTCTTTATTTTCTCTAGCAGGTTGCCAAGGTGTACTTCAGATTGTCTGAGAGTTCAGAATATTTAAGACTATCAACTAAGGTCTGATATGTGAAAATAATTTGAAATCTGGAAATAGTACAGGGAGAAAATAAATTCCTGGAAGGCAGATCAGGGAATGCTTCTGAGAGGAGATAATAATGCCTGACCTCACAGTTGATTAGACAAGCAGGAAGGAAAGACAATGCAGTCACAAGGAAGGAGTTGAAGCAAAGACTGGAAAATGAAAAAGAGCATAAAATGTTCCTGAAATCTGCTGTTTAATATAACTAGAACACAAAATGCTAGATTTGGGAACACAAGGATAACGAAAGAGGAAAAAATCAGTGCTTTCTCAGACAGATTGTATGCTACAATTCTATTTACATAAGTTTATGTATAATGATGAGTCCATAAGTTATGTATATCTATCTGTCTCTGCCCATCTTTCTAACTAGCTATTTCTTACTGACAATTTATCTCTGATACTGTGTTTTAAATAAATAACATTACCTTGGATTTTTTGTTTGTTTTAATATTCCTGAAAACAAAGGAATCTTATTATTAGAATGTAAATTCCAAATCAAATGCAAGAAAAGATTTAGTATGGAATTTGAGAACAGAGGGCAACATTACTTTAGAAATACAGCTTCTTAAACATTGTTTTTCAATATTTACAAAAAGGCTTTGCTTCACCATTCTTTTGTGCTCTTGAAATATGTTGAATTCTATTAAAAATGCATATATATTCATATATGTTATTTTCCACTGCCACTTATATGACCTCATTCATTGTAATTTATAAATTTTGCAAAGGAATGAAGTGCCAAAATGCATAAAGTGAGTTAAATTGTATCTTTACCCAAACTGCAATTTCTTTTACCAATTAAATAATTTTATTGGGCAAAATACATGGAATAATTTATAAGTCAATAAAATTATGAGAATACAAAATGCGATCAGCATAATTATATAACTTCTTTGGAATATAGTTTCTAATATTTTCTAATCCATTGAGAATTACTGGGTTTTATTTTCAGTTATAAACATTAATGTTTTAAATTTGCCAGTATGTTATATGAATGCTATTTAATACTTGGCTAACTTAAAAGGCATCCCACCAAAATTTCTTTCATTGGAGGTTGTTAATGAAGATCACCAAACTACAGAGATACAAATGCTCTGACATCCATCTAGGAATAAACTGTCCTCAAGAGTTCTGTTTCATATTAACATCAGTATCATCATGAGAATATACTTACTCTCATCACAAGACAAAGGTTGGGAAGGGAACATTTTTCACCCGTCAAGTTAAGCACCAGAAAAAAAGCAAAGTCTATCTCTCAAATACTATAAGTAAACATTTAACTGCGTTTAACTTAATCTCATATGTCAAATGAACTTTGGGATTACCATCTAGGAATATGCATTGCCTATGGAGTTGGCCATGAGATGGTGGTGAGTAGGAAATCAGGAAAGAAAGTCTATAAACCCAGTTTTCACCCTCCAGGTCTGTCTCTGATGTGTTTTAAAGTCATTTTTTACTGCTCTGGAGCCTCAATGTTATCAGATAGAAGTTAAAACAGTTTTGTAGATTTCACCCTGATTTAATCAGAGATTCTCTTGATACATTTTATGTACAGGCTTCTCCTTAAAATGTTGTTTTGAGATAGATCTCCCCTAAAAACAAAAAAGGTGAGTGGAAAATAGGTTCTATGAGGGGTTTCGTTTTCTGATATCATTAGAACTTCTAAATGCTACAGCTTTCCCTATCCTGGGCTTTGATTGGTTTTATTGTCTGTTAAATTCCTTATCATGAAGCAGATATATGGTGATTTGGTCCTGTGACACAGCTGTGGAAGCATGGGCAACAATGGGAATGTGGTGGTAGATTCATGTGGTTGTTTGGGCAGATAAAATCTTCAATACCAAGCTGCAGAGAAGCTAGGTATGCATAATAGGACAAAAAAACCAAAACAAAACAAACAAACAAACAAACAATTTTTGAAGATCCAGATAACTAGAGAAATTTTCAGACCCTAAAGCTCAATAGGTCCTCATTACTAGGTCAAAACTCTCTGTCTAACAAAGGATATTGACATGAAGATGAGGACCAAGTGTTGGAGAAACTAGGCAAGTTAATAATATAGTAACTCAAGGACATAAAGATGTAGCAAGTATAGAGTTTTAAATTTGTGCCACATGCCAGGTGTATTATAACACAAAGAAAAATGAGATTCAAAATTCCTATTGTTGGGTTGCAACATAAGACTGACTATGTAATTCTATTCCCATGGAATAAGGAGGCAAAAATTATTGGGAGATAGTTAGTGATCTCTGCCAGAGGTTCTGTGATGGTTAATTTTATGTATTAACTTGATTGGGCTAAGGGATACCCGGGGTAGTGTAACATTGTTGCTAGTTGTGTCTGCAAGATTGACATTTGAATCAATAAAACGAATAAGGAAGATCCACCCTCATTAATGTGAGTGGATATCATGCAATCCTTTGAGGGTCTAGGTGGAGCAAGAAAAGGTGCCAAAAAATACATTTGCTTGATGTTTGAGTTGGGACATCTTTTTTTTCTTTTTTGCCATCAGGCATCAAACTCTTGGGTCTCAAACCTTTAGACTCGAACTGAATTATCTCACCTGGCTTCCATGTTCAGATAGTAAGCAGATAGTGGGACTCCTTAATCACCACAATTGTGTGAACCCATTTCCGTCAACTCCTATAATAAATCTCCTTGTGTTTATGTTTAATGTGAGGAGATTTATATTGGGTACGTATTCTGTTTCTCTGACAACCCTTGACTAATACAGATACTGTATGTAGTTTGGGGTCAGTGGTTTCAGACCTAGAAAAGAATTGTGCCAAGTGTGGGAACAGGGAGAGTGCAAACACACTTGACTAACATCAAGGATGTAGCTCATCTCCCTCACCTAATGAAAAATCCAATGCAACACGCATCTTGACTTTTTGTGTTTTCTTCCAGTAAATGTAATAGTTTATACAACATAGTGCAAGTAAGCATGTTCATGGATGTGTGCATCGAAGTTTCTTCAAGAATATACTACCAAAGTAATAATTGTCATATGTAAAACAAAACAAAAAAAAACTGCAATCTAAAGCAAAATAGCAGCTACTTGGTCTTTCAGTGATAGGAACATTAATAACAGCTTTTTTAAAAGCCACACTTTTCACTACAGACAAATAGAATTATAAACACTCATCCAGAACTTAATGTGTATATGATAAAGGATTATATCTCCAAAGGAATCGCACCCATACATAAAATGTGAACACAGGTGCATGCGTATATTTAGGAAAAAAAAAAAACCTTCAGCTTTCTATAAAACCATTCCTTTGTATTCTTGACATAGTAAGAGAAGAATTTTGAAAAGGATAATTAATTTATCAGTAGGATCACCTGTTATTTCTACCAGAAAGGAAACATAATTTCTATCATGTGCTATTTGATATCAAGATCACTTATTTTCTATATATCTATAAAATTACCTATCAATCTTCCTCCACCAATAAACTAGGGTTCCCTAAGTGTAGGGCTCAGGACTCTGGCAACCACTTTTGGGTGTCCAAATCCTGATTCTGTCTCAATCTCCAATTCAAATTTTCTGGGAAAATTTGAAATTTAAAAACTTGAAATTTGAAAATTTAAAATGTGAAATGGTCTGCTTTGCCACACACTCATAAACACTACCTATCAAAATGTCTCCATAATCATCTTCCCTCCAAAGCCTGTTGCCTGGCTTTATTTGCCAGTATAGAATTCTTTCCAAATAAACAAATTGTGTATATAACCATGAATAATTATTTCTTGTAATTATTCTTAATGAATAATATTAAGGGGTAGGGGAATGAGAAGCAGAGTGATAACTTCCGATTAACAGAAAAAGGTAAGCTAATATAAAAACGTATTAGCAGCACAGATGACTCTCGCAGAAAGGAGAAACTTGCAGAAAAACTATATTATGAAGCTCACTTAAATAGGGTACACTTAAAGTTGACTTCTAGCTTTCTAGAGTCAATTAGAGAGAAGTTGACTTCTAGCTTTCTAGCATTTCCACAATCAAATGAACATCTTATTTTTTCAGTGTTTGCCTGTCAAGAAGCCAAAAATTTAGAAGAATTTTTGTGTGCTTTTTTTATTTTAGATTTTATTTATTATTATTATTATACTTTAAGTTCTGGGGTACATGTGCAGAATGTGCAGGTTTGTTACATAGGTATACACATGCCATGGTGGTGTGCTGCATCCACATGGATGTCATCTCCATTAGATTTTATTTTAATTGGTACATAGTAATTACACAGATTTATGAGAACTAGAAATAATTTGGAATTGTTAAATTATTTAATTATAGTGCTACATCCACACAATGGACTATTAGGTAATCATTAAAATTGTAAGAATTTTTAAATTACAGAATTTTTAAAAAATGCAATGGGAAAAAACACTATAGCCATTGTACACACTGTGATTATAATTTGAAAAATATTAACTACACACAGAAAATATGTAAAATGAAAAATGTTTAACTGAAGTTAATAGTTTTTTCATTATAAATTTTAGTATCCTTATACTTAGCAATTTACCATTGTAAATTTTAGTTAAAAGATGTAACACTTTTCTAATTTTTCAGTGGAGCTGAAATTAAGAGGAATATTTCAGACTTAGTATTTGTAACATAAGAGTGGTCATAAACTTGCTATCATTTTCATTTCTTCTATTTCCTCATAGTATAGACTAAGAAAATGTTAGCTTATTTTAAAATTGTTTAATCCTATAGGTGAAACTGAGCATATGATAAACTGAACATTGAACAGTGTCTTCTTGCCTTTTTGCTTTGTTTTGCTTTGTGTCTACATTTTCTTCCTTTGTTGTCAATTATTGAGTTGTTAAGCAGTCCTTTTTTTTGGTACATACTAAATCATTAAGCAGGCCAGTGACTTTCCACTACATTATTTCTAATATCATGCCATAAGTGATATTAAGACAGAATAAAATTCTTAGTTTCTCAGGAAGCTCAAAATCCATATGAGAATGCTCTGGGAATTTGAACACAGTGTAGTAAACCATGAAATAGTACCTACTTAGAAAGTCATGGGAGATTTAATTTACAAAGTGTGGACCATAAGTGATAATACAATTTCTTCATCTATTTTCCCATCCAATCCAAAGATGCCTTCTACGATGGCCTTTTCACATAGTATAAGTAATATCATGTCTTCCACTGTAACATAAAGCAACCTATCTCATCGTACGAAAAGTCTACAAAAATATTTATCCTCATGTCACAGGTTTATCCCCAAGCACTCTTGCTTCTCAGATAAAACTTTTTTTAAAATTTTTTAAAAAATGTTTGAGACCCCATCTTCCACAGTGTCTTAACTTTCTGAGGTTCTACATAACGCCTTGAGTTTCCCTAACTTTATCCCGATTTACTTTCCTTCTCTGGTAGATTCTTGGCCGCCTCTCATTTTCTCAAGTCGCTATGACTGCCCTTTCTTTCTTCAAATTTCACTCTGCATATAACCAGTTTCTGTTTCTGGAAAACCCAAAGGTTTATTAATACAACACTTGGGCATGCACCTCATTTAGAGATGGTTTTGAGATAATAGAGGGAATTCACATCCCAGCAAAGAACAAGAAACAATTTAAAGTTGAATATTACTCCACCTCTCTCTTAAAATTATCTTGCTATCTTGCTGTGACAAATTTCTCATTGTCAATGTTTCAATATAATCTCCTGAGCAGGTTCTCTGGAAACTATTCTCACTTACTATGCCTCCAGAACTTTTCACCATCTGTCTTCTTTCCTAAGGTCCATGGACCTCCCAAAATTATATTTCATGGCCCACCTGCAGTAAACAACAATGCAAGGGTATCTTTCACAATGTTCTTAACAGATATCTTCCTTTCTTAAACACCAGCAGTTTCTATGAGCAGAAATCTATTCTATTTCATTCCATAGGAAATGCTGATTATAACATTAATTTTCTTTCTAGTTAGACTTATATGAAATCTAGCATGCTACCCTGTAACTTTCCCTATGATTCAAGCTGTATATTCTGGATAAGTATGGATTGTATTTGTTGTCTCTTTTACTTAAGACATATTTGATTATGAAATGAAGTTTCTCCTCTATCTCTAGCCCATAGATTTTTTTCAAACTAAATACTCCTTGAATGTCAAAGAACCTCCAATTTTTTTTCACTTTTTTTTATATTTCCTGGAATGCTCCACAGTTAGGCTTGATTAAACCACAATACATACAAGTAAAAGCAATAGTCAGATAAATACAGCTGGCATGGATAATAGTATAACTGTCTATAATTAAGGAATGTTTATCATTTAATTCAAATGAAACCAGAGAAAGTGCTAGGCTTTTCATGTGTTTGTAGGAGCAATGAGTAGAATCGCTAGATTTAACAAATAAAAATAAAAGACGTCTAATTACAAGCTTGAAGTTTCTTGTAAACTTAAAGTTTATATTCTCTTCTTTAAGCAAGTTCAGCAGAAAAAGAGATTGGTTCTCCTTCTTAATTTTTTCCAGGAAAATTCCAGAATTGAGATGTCATGGTTCTATACTTGCTCTGAACTAAACTAGTGCCTATATCTAGGGAATAGGGAATTTTCAATGTCAGATAAACACTCAATTCCAGATAAATACTTAAACACAGATAGTTTAAGTATGTCTCATGCCTGTGTTTGACCTGGGAATCATAAACATGGAAAATCTGCCTTTTTAGTAAAGGTAAGCCCAGATGAGCTAGCATAGGCAGGAAAGATTATGGGTTTCTATTTTGGAGAGAAGAATTTTAACCAGTAATTTCTCACAAGAGATTAATCATGAGATACTGGAAGTTTTAGAAAGCACAATTAATTCCTGCTCCTTCATTTGACATGAAAATAGTCAAGAAACCAAACTGAGATCAAAATAGGAGTCTGATAATGCAGTTTACACTATTGTCAAAACAGAGAGTACCTCTGAACTAAAATTATCTGGGCCTTTGAGTAGAGTCATGTTGGTCAAGAGTCATCTGCTTATATAAATAAAAAATAAAAACAGAAAACCTCAAATCAAATTGTTTTAAACAAAAAAAGAGAAATGTGTTGACTCATTCTATGGAAAAGTATAAAGATAGGGTTTGTTAGTGCTTAGATACTGTACAACAATTTGAATCATCTCCCACATCTCTTTTATGCGTTTCTTTGTTAATCTCATTAGGCCAGTATTTTTTGTCAGCAATGAAAAAATAGCCAGCAGAGACTTTAAGCTTGTGTTCTCTTTAAACAAGTTCAGCAGCAAAGGAGATTGATTCTCCTTCTCAATTTTTCCAGGAACATTCCAGAATTGAGATGTCATGGGTCGATACTTGCTCTGGCCTAAACTAGTGACTCTATCTAGGGAGTGGAACAAACTAATTAGCTAGGCCTAGCCCTGAAACAAATTTGGAGATGGTCACACCCAAGCTCATGGACTGAAACTGAGGGGGCAGTGATCTCTCAGGATGAATTAGAGGAGGGATCACAGATTATGGGGAGACAAAAACAACGGAGGTCTAGGGGCAAGATGTTGCTACCAGTCTCATAGATGTGGTGGCTTTAAGAAGAAATCTTGTCCCTCCACTTTGCCTCATATATGGGGTGCCCTAAAAACCCAAATCTTCCTCCTTCGCATTCGGCATACATGAAAAAACACTTTGTTTTTCAGAGGTTGGGGCAACCCTTGAAAAATCTATCCTGTGAAAGAGCTTTAAAATGAAAATGAATAAGAGGTCAAAATATGCATTTTGAATATCAGATGAGACAGTGTTCTTTCCGTAAGAAAGACCTAGTTCCAGCTTGCAGAGGGCGGGTAGCAGAGGGAGTTCCTCTGTTCACTTACACAAAAAACTGTAAAAGTCCCAGGTGAAGTTAAACATATCAGTATCGCTTCCTTCAGCTATATTTTATCCTAAGTAGAGCAAGAAAGAAACTAGACTCTAAACTCAGGCCTGAGCCACAGAGCCCGCAATTCTAGAAGAAGGCCTCGGGGACAAGAATTTCCAAGGCTACCATGGGAAGCATGGAGTTATGTCTGGCTTGGCTAAGAGGTTAAATATAGCTAGAAGCAGCTTAAACACAGAGCACTGGGAGGGATCGAGTGACAGACACCACAGGCATGAGGTGATTTGTTTCATATTAAAAACCAGATGTTTAATTACTTGACATTTTCAGTCATTTACTTAATTTGACTCTCTCATAAGTCTCTTAAGGTAAATGATGGAGACTAAAAGTCCATCTCTTTAAAATGTATGAGTAAAATTCTCAAGTAGGGCTAGAATTAAGATCAGAGTTATCCATAGGGGTGATTCGCCACTTTATAGAACATAGAAATTTCTGCAGGTTTTGGGGGGCATTACTTAAGGACAAATTTTAACCATTTTTAAAACAGTCAAGGTATATATTTCATAGTATTTTCACCCCCTTCAAAACAATGCAACATCTATTGCAGCTTGGGAGTTTAATTGATTAACAATATTGGTGGAATTTTCATTGTTTTCTTTAAACAAAAAACACCATGCTTTGGAGTACTTGAGATTTTTACTCTACCTTGTTTTAAAATAATCAGTAAGCGTTGATGTAAAAACATGACAAAAAAAGAGCAAATCTGTTCTAAAATTATTAACACAATATGAGATGGGGTAGGGAGTTGACTTGAAAAGGTTACTATTATGTAGAAAAGAAGAATACTAAAAAACAAAAATAGAAGGCAACATCTGATTTTCCAATTTCTGCCCTGCAATCCTGACCAAGTGACTATTTTCCTGAGCTTCTATTTGTGTGTTGAGGAGGATGATAACATTATTTTTATAATGATAAAAGTAATGTATGCAAAATTTAATTATAAACTGTAATGCACTAACAATCCCTAGAAATCAGCAGAATTTCTATCTTCAACCTATTTGCCTAGGACAATTATTTTTCACTTTTTAAATTTGCTCCATTATAATAATTGACTCAAACTACCCTAGAATGGAGAAACAGTTGTGTCTGTTTGAGTCGAAAATGCATTCTTCCTCTCAGCGATGGATGTCCATTGATCATGTTTCTGAAGACTGAGTTTTCTCTGAATTCAAGGATTGGAGAGGTAAAGGTTCTGATGCTAATATATGCTCAAGATTTAATAAGAATTGAGGTTCTTCTTGTTGAATAGCCATGGAAAACTTCCAATTAACAAATAGAAATCTCAGGCTGGAGACATGGATAGATACATGCATTAAGTCAGAGAGGCTTGACAGAAAAGAAGGAAGAAAGATTAGGAAGCTGCAGAAATATGGGGAGCCTCAGAAAACTGTTTTAAGAAGATAGCTATCTGGGAGGAGCCAGTAAAATCCTGGCCCAGAGAAGTTTATTGCAAGGGTAACTGGTTGTATTCTCAGTTTCGTTGCCTGGAGCCCTCACGAGCTGACTGTGCTGTTTGTGCATAAATAGAAAATTAACATCACCTGAACTAAGAACCTGGGTTCTTTACATGAATGAGGACTTCTATTTGCTTGCACTGAGCCTCCTCACTGTCCAGCTGCTAAAGTAGGAACCACATGGCGAAAGCCATGACTTGCCACATTTTGACAATTGCCAGCTACCCCATGCTCTAACCTGACTATTAATGCAACACACTCCTCGCCGTGAGACGTATCTGAGTTGGGTAGAGAAGAGTAAACCTCTCTATTACCACAATAATTACAATTAACATTAGCTACTAAAGATGATGTGGGAAGTTTTACCAGAGCGCCTGAGCTAAGAATACTAACAGCAAGTAAACTTAAAATTTAGCAGGTGGCCTCCTAGCAAGCAAGGAAGAAACTATTTTCCACATCCTCTTTATATAGTAACAATTACATAAAGTGAGATGATTTTCCTAGTGCTACTATTGTATGAATCTGCATATTAGAAGAATTGAATACCAGAATGAACAATTTCTATGGGAAAAGTTGCATAAAAGATGCAGAATACTCTTCATGGAACAAGTTTTAAAAATCTCTATTCTTAATAAAAAGCTAAGAGAAAAAAATAGAAAATTATAGGTCTAGGGAAGTATTTCTAAAAGGAACTGAAAAAATAATATTAAGTTATTGAAATAATAGATTTTTTCAGAGTTTTTTTTAAGGCACAATCTTTATGTTCCATAATGTCAAAAATGACATTATGGTATTACAACATTTGATTTTTCAGAAATGTTTTTGAAAGTCACAATCTTTATGTTCATAGATAAAATGGGTGTCTCTGTGTGTGCGTGCGCACGCATGTGTGTGTGTATGTGCGCACGCACGCATGCATGTGTGTGTGTGTAAAAGTCATTCTTTCTCATCTGTGGAAAAGAAGAAAGCTCCTCCTACTCTTCTTTTGTTATTTTACATATAACTTGCCAATGTACCAGGTGTCCTTCAAGTCCCAAATATATTGAGTGCCAACAAAAATGAAAATGCCTTTTCACAGCTGAGGCTGTAAGTAAGCAACAGCCAGTTATAGGTACTTTGGGGACTTTCTAAGGCAGATTTGTTCTTCATGAAACGCTGGATACTGACATTTGAAATAAATTGGCATTTCTTCAAATTTGTGGCATCAAATGGTGTGCACTGAGCTGAGTCTGGGTTTCCAGAGCTTCCCTCACATTACATGCAGTAGGGAAACTGGAACTACAGAGAATTCGAAGAAAAAGAAACCAGAAAAATGCCACATATTCTTATACCTAAGAGGAGTTTCATTTCTCTCTTCTCCTCTCAACTACGTAGTTGGAATCCAGCTGCTATTACAGATAGAAAAACACCACCCATGGAAGAAGAATAAAAAATGTGAGGCCAAACATCTTAAGTGCCCGGCCCTTCTACACTTGCAGGAAATTGATCATGACTACATGCATCTGATCTTCATGGATAGTCCCGGCTCTAAGCCCCAGGGAGAACAGTCAAAAGAGGAGAGGAAAAGGCAGCTCAAGATTTCTGCCAAAATGCCAAAATGCCCTGAGGAAGAAATTGTTTCCTCAAGTTAAATCTGCAGATGATTTTAGCCTTGTGTCATGTGCAAAAAATAAGGCAATAGTGTTAATACCTAATTCCACTTATGCCTCTGGATAGTGGTATTCTAACCAAAGCAAATCCCCAAGTTTTCATTTTATATCCTAAGAAACTTAACATTGTTTTAAATTCCATTTGGATGATCATACAAAGGACAATTAAAAATCCATCAAATATTCCATCAAATATTCAAAAGGAAAAATCAAATCCGTAAAAGTATTTTTATGAATCCAGGTTACATAAACTCATCAGTTGATTCCAAGAAATGTTAAATGCCATGAAAAAAGTTTGTGTTTTTCAAGCCAAGGTTCATTTTGCCAAATTAAACGATTGTAACTGTCTTAAGATGGAAATTTCCAGAATAAGGAGGATGTGCACTGTGAATTCTTTCCATATTATGAACTAAAATGGATTTGCTGTTGTTCTTTCATAGTATCTCTGTTCTTCATTTTGGCTTCCTGGAGATAGAGAGCAACAATGTCCACATTATATATTCCTTCAGTATTATTTGCTCTGTACAGTATGAGTAGAGGAATATAAGTTATATTAACACAGGCTCCAATTTGAGCCATTTGGCCAGGGAACACTAAAAAGTAAAATAAAATAACATTGTTTTACAAAAAGAATTACTATTTTGCTAAAGAAACTAATTAGAAGTAAGGGGTGCAAAAGAAAATGTCTTTGGTTATAACTTAATGGGAAAACTGACTCAAAGTTGTTTGTTGTTTGTGCATATGACAGTAATAGGAATTTGGACTTCTTTCCAGATTCCGAGAAAAGTGTATTGGGAACCTGAAAAGGAAAATGTGGAAAAGGATCTTGAATTATAATGGGGTATGAATGTTCTAATGGCAACTGGGGCCAGAGAAGGACAAGACTGTGACAACTTTCTTGTGGTGGTAACTAAATCAAGGTTTCTCTAAGAGCAAAGATATTTGTGACATTTATCTTAAAGTTTAAGGCTGTTTATGCTCTATTCTCCATGTCTCCAAATGTTCATTAAACATCAATTATAAATTATGGGCTGTGTCCTGGAGCTTTACGAGCTAAGGGAAAACGACAAGACATTTTGGCTCTAGAGGGGACCAGCAGCAAAGTTGGGGGAGACTGCGAAGGGATAAAGTAGCTGCTATTATTTCTACATTGACTTTGTTTGATGTGGATATATATTATGTACTGTTTTTCAAATGAGGCAGCATAGAGTCACAAGGCAAGGTCAGACTACAGGGTAAATACACAGGCACTAATCTAGAGAGATAATTTCCAGCTTGATACTCTTCCCTAAATCATGAAGAGCTCTTCAGATAATATTCTCTGGGAAAATCTGATTCCCTCCCAAGTACTTTCCTAAACTTAAAGCACAAAGAATTGTATCTCTCAAATCACTGGTTCAAATGTAGGCCAGGCTACTAAAAGTATGCTTTGAAAGAGATCCTATTTTCTGATTTGGTCTTAGTGGAAGAGTGTGCATATCCCACCCCAATTCATCATCTGACTCCCTTGCTTAAGAATATTTTGATCTTAGGAACAGTTACTACCGTCAGTGACTCTAGAGTTTTCTACCAGGGAAAAGAGTCTCATTTCATGGGAATAAGATAATCACAGAAGATTATATAAACAGAATGATATATTTTGTATTGATACAGATTATATATATGTAAATTCTATTTGGCTCTTCATTAGTATTCATTTTGTAAGTATTCTTACTCATTCTATTTCCACAAATTTCCTGATATCAACAAAAATGTGCAGATATTGTAGCACTATAAAGAAGTAATTCTTTTCAGCAGACCAAAACATTTTCTAATAGAATTTAGAGAATTTATAGAAGAAAGATTGGTAGATTTACAATATTTTAATATTTCAAATAGTACACTAGATTTTAAATAGGCATTAGGATATATAGGAAAAGCAACAGATCAGATCGATGTATTGTGACACTTGATATGGTAATTCTTTGAATTTTGCTTTTAGAAACAAGTAAGGTCTAATATTAGATATTAATACTAATAACCATCAATGTTAGATCATATTTATGTAGATTCATCCTGTCTGGCAATTCCACTGGAGGCTTTCTCAAGCTATGGTGATTCATTGTTATATGAATATATATCTAAAATGTAATCTCTTTAATATTTTGTGACAGATTATATTGCAAAATTTAGTATTTACATTAGTAGTAGCATCTTCATTGAGCTTGCAGAAATTCTGCTAATTGTACCAATCCACAATAGCAAGGACTTCCGGAAGTCTTGTTTATGCATTTACTTCAACCTTTCCAGCCACAGTTATAGACACCTTGAAATAAGCTCCACACTTTTGCTTAAACTGGTTCAAGTTTGCTAACATTGAACATCTTCACTAATTGGCAGCAGGTGTGGAATCATTTATAGCAACCTCAATTTCTTAGGCTTACCAAAGAATAATACATTCAGATTAAGAAAACAGATATCCAACTAGGAAAAAAAAATCTTTGCAACAAAACCAGCCTCTAAAAGAAGATATGGAGGGAAATTAAGGGGAATTCATATGAGATCATTTCTATATTTGAGTGAGTGTTAAACCAACACACCTTCCATTTCATCTTATTCAAAGACATACTCCAGCTTGGGTCTGTAATAATCATGTGGATATGAACTGAAAGAGGTCAAAGAGAGGATGGAGGGAGGGAAATATTTGTTGTGTCTTCCAAAAAGCCTGGAAAATCTGAACTGTATATAAGACTACTCTTTTATCCAATTATTTGTGGTGTTCTTTCTGATGATATCAGGAGTCCTAAACCTGAAGCCACATGGAAAAGTCTATATTCAAGGCAAATATAATATGTCAGCTCTGGAATGTTCTCTTTTCTCTCCAGGATTTGCATGGGTGATTCTATGCCTGGAATACCTTCCTCCCAATTGCCTCACCCCTTTACCTAGCTAATCCTATTTTTTGCTGGGCAAAAAGTAAGCCTGCCTCTAAGTAATATACAAAGAAAACAATTAAGGAGTCCCATTTAGTCTTACGTAACTAGTTGTCTTTCCTCTAGCCTATTGCAATGGCTTATTCACTGTCCTCAGCTAGTCACCTCCTCAGAATTCCGTTTCTCAACAGAAGTCAGCTTAATTGCTATCATTTTTTGGGAATTACAGCTCTCACTTGGCTATAGGCTAAAATCTCAACAGTTATACTTATTAAAATTGTTTATCAACATGGCCTTCTTCCTTACTAACTCCTCTAATTTTTTGTATCCCATCATCTAGCAAGATATTATGCATATAAAATAACCTAAAACACATACATATAACACATACATATATAATGGTGTCACTCATATATATAACATATTTATACAAAACATATATATAAAACACACACATATGTGTATGTGTGTGCGTGTGTGTGTGTGTGTGTGTCAGGTAGTTGTACTCAACATTTTTAATTGAATTAAATTGATGCTAAAAATTATGTTAGCTTATTTATTGCCAAAAATTACTATTAGTTGTCTATTGCTGAGTAACAAATTACTTGAAACATAGCACCTTAAAACAATAAATGCTTATTATATCAGTTTCCTTGTACCAGGAATTGTGCATCATCTTAGCAGGATGGTTCTGGTTCAACGTTTCTCATGAAATTGTATTAAAGATGCCTGTTAAAAAAGTAGGTATATGAAGGTTTGACTAGGGTGGAAGATCTTCCTGGATGTCTTCCTTATAAGACTGGCAAGTGGATACTGGCTACTGGTGGGAGGTCTCAGTTCCCTCTCATGGGGGCTTCTTCATAGAATTGCTTGTGAGTTTTCAGGGCCCAGTAGCCAGCTCTGATGCTAGCCTCCTTTAAAATGAATGATATTACAGAAAGCAAGGGAGATGTCACAATATCTTCTATGACGTAGCCTAGGAAGTCACAGACTATAATTTCTACAATATTTTATTAGTTACACAGGTCAGTCATATTCACTGTGAAAGGGACCAACCACATCATGATATAAATGACAGATGAGAACCATCTTGGGTCATGTTGGAGTCTGACCATCATAATATGTTCCCATGATAAGCTGTGGGAGGAATACTTTTTTAAAAAAAAACCCAACTCAATTAATATTCCCTCCCGTTAAAGATTCAGAACGTATTGCCTGATTTTCTGATTGTAATAATACAATACTGAAAACAATACATGTAAACAGTATTGCCTTATGACAAAATATTTGGTCAGCAGGTTATTGTTGACTATGTGTATTGTTGGCTATGTGTAGATGCCAATTACCTATGTGTGAGTGTGTGTATGTGTCCTCTACTCAGCTACCTCTGCTGCACAATGGGAACTATCCCACTATGTAATTCACCAATCATTTTCTCTTGTTTTCTTAAAAATATATAATTAAATAGATTTATAGCCCCTTCCTTCCAAACAAGCTCTTCACATATATAAAGAGAGGTTATTGGGTGTATTTGATACTTTAAAATAAAGCACAACACACACACACACACATACACACACACACATACACACACATATATGTATGATAATCTCTTTTTATCTTGTATAGGCCATACAAGAAAGAGGCTACTCTAGTACTGGGAATTAAAACAAAAGGCTAGGAAACAATTTTATCAGTTTAATGTTTAGTTTTACATTTAGTGGGAAAAAATAGCTATCTCTTTATTTTTAGCAGGAAGTAGGTTACTGAAAGAAACATATGACTTGAAGCCAGAAAACATATGTCTATTTATTGTTCCTACTTTGCCACTTGTTGCATTTGGTGGGTACCTTTAAAAAATATTTCTGTGTGCAGTTTTTCACTCTTTATCTTCATAGTCCTGGGAAAATATCCCTTGTCTGGGTCAGCAAACTTGATTCTTCTATGATTGTTGTGGAGTTTTGAGAAATAGACTATGGTTACTGCTATGTGGTTCTAAGCATCAATAGATTTTAATTATAACAACAAAAAGACAAAATAAAAATAATATCAACTACAAATTAGAGGTCTATTTAGAAAATTAGATAAATAAAATAATAAAAATACCTTTGTAATGTCATGAAATTTCTACGAAAATGTTCTAAGGCTAAGGCTGTTTACCATTCAATCTTATACTATTTTTTAAAAAAATTTACAAAACCGTCATATAAACAGCACATGCAAATAACTCTGCTTTAAAAATGCAAGTTTTTGCAATTTGCTAAGGAAAGTTTTTTAAAGTGTCTGAAAGTCAGTAATATACTGCAAGGACACTAACTTTAAGACTCTAAGAGTGAATCACATTGAATTATAATGAATGGTAATTTTTGGATACAATTTAGAATAAATACAGATGATAGCTGATCATAAAAGTTATGTTTATACCATTTGGATCAGTAATCAGATAAGAATAATTGTCTTTCTTATAAAATCACAATGACTTTGGTGATAGCAAAATTAACATCATGTACTCTGTTTTTTGATTAAAAATAAAGTCTCTTCTCTCACATTTAAAAAGAGAAAAACTAAACCTCACAATTACTTCCTAGGGTGTTATCAGTATATGGTAAAGTGAAACAATTACAATTGCAATTATTTATAATTAATATTAATTATGATATTGAAGTGGGGGACTCAATAACAATAATATATAATGTTAAACACAAGTACTAACAAAATATTGGTCCATACTGGACAACTAATAAACATTTGTGGAAAACAATAACTTTTCTTTTGAAAGCCATTTTACAAGAAGTTAACACCTGACATCTTATTTCCAACTTTAAAATAAATTATAAATCCAGTGTTTAATTAGATCCAATATTAACTGCTTTATATGACAATAGTATATAATTATTTAATGAATTAAGCCTTAAAACACACTTTATTTTGTGGTTTGTTTGTTGATGAATGACATAATTATTTTCTCTCATTTTATTGCTCTAAGAGGATGGTGAATTGAGGAGAATGCAGTGATGAGTGATAGCTGATCATCAACCTTGCTCTTTTTGCTGGCTCCAAAGTTGGACTACATTTTCTAAACTCCCTCGCAATTAGGTGTGATTATGTATTGGAGTCCAACCAAGGAAATGTTAGAGTTTAGTTCATTGTCTTCTGTGCCTCTGTGCCTGGGACTGACTCATAAACATCTTTCACAGTCCCTCCTACATGCCCTTTCTATTTTCATAGGTTTAGTAATTTCAGAAACCACATGTTGGAAATGACAAAACCAAAGGTGAGATCTGGCCTTGGAATTGCCACTTCAAGGAGTGGGTACCCATCAACCAAAAATGCCAGTTTTAGATTTCATTTGGGTGAGGCGAGAAATAAACATATTGTGTTAAGCCTGTGAGATTTAGGGTTTTATTTGTATGAGCAATTTTCTGACCAAATGGTGTGAGTTATTTTATTTTATTTTTGATCTAAATGTAAGTTAGCAAAAATCCATAATCATGCTTCAAGTTATGCTGAACAAGATTTTAGGGTTTTTATTTTTTTTTATTTTTATTTTTTGCCTAATTCAAATTAAATTTAAATTAAGCTTAGGAAGATCTGTAAAGTTTCTAGGGGGTGAATATTGGTTGGAATGAAACAGAATGGGAAAATATGACCTGTCTGTTATGATCACATGCAGGGTAATAGGAATATTTGTAAAGATGAGAGAAACTCATGTTTACAGCATTCTCTCCTATTTAAATGAGACCAAAAATAATATTGAAGTGGGAGATTCACTGTCCTTTTTAGCATCCTCAAAAAACATATGCCCTTTAATTGTCTGTATACTTTTGTTATGTAGATGGAGAGGCTTAAGCACGTAAATGGGAAGAATGATTAAGGCCTTTGAGTACATAGAATACCTACTGAGAGAAAGAAAAGTGACAAGAGGGAAAGTGACCTAAAATATCTAAAAATTATGGATGTTTTCTCCTATATTTTGAGAACATTGTGAAAATGGTAGCTTATTACACTGCAACTAACTCAGCGATGCATACACCTACTCAGATTATCTATATATATGCACAAGAATGAAAGCATAGAACTGAAGTAAGAGTTTTTGCATCTACAACGTCTTCAGGTTTATTTTTTTCTTTTATATTATATAATAGATTAGGCTGCTGCCTCCACAAACCTTCTTTATTCCCCATGTCTTCTTTGTCATCAAACTTCAGTTTTGTTCACATATTCAGTGAAAAGTTTTTGGAGAATAGGCCCATTCCTTTTTCTATCAGACCAATGTGGTATTAAGCAGTCAGCTGGGGGGATTCCGGGGAAGAGTTTCCCCTTCCGATAAAAGGAAAACTCATGCAGAGAAACTATCTGCTGAACATCCTGCATCTTTCTTCTTTGATTGAAGTGGAAAGAACACAAGGCTTGGAGCCGCTACAGCCAACTGGGAAGCATGACGGAAAGGCCAGGAGGACATGTCGATGCTGTGTCTACTTGGAAATCATGCTAGCCATGGCTAATTCTGAGCTTTCAGGTATTTTGAGATAAACACTGTATTTCAATGCCAACGCAGGAGATGTGATGAGTGCCCTGCCATGCTCCCTACCACTATGCAGTACCCTGCTCTGATTTCCAATTGATAGCACATATTTATTTCCCTAAGTTATTTCTCAGTCCTCCAGAGCCTGCTTTGCCACCCAGTTAGCACAAGTGCCCAGGGAATATTACCATCCCTATCTCTAAGAACAGGACTAAAGACCGAAAGCAGTTGGTATATAAATACTTTAGCTCCATCGCTGGAGTGGAATATCATGGTTTGCACTAGTGCCCAGAGTTTCTCAGCACAGCTAAGCTCCAGATAGCTGCAGTGGTATTATTGCCTGATAACAACCCTTACTGGCTGACTTCCCATCCTGGTCTCACTTCCTCACTCTTTTATTGGTGTTTTCTGGGATCACTTCAAAACAAACTAAGTGTATTCTAACCCTTGCTTCAGGGTTTGCTTCTGGGAAAATCCAAAGGAAGGCAGCCTTTATGAATTTTCTGTTACTTGGAAAAGATACACATTTCCGATATGATTTTCTTTTTAGAGATATAAAAGAATTAATATAACAATTCATATTATTAAATAAAATGCAGCACATTAGATTTTCTTTTCCTCATGTCCTTTCAATGTGATTTGATCTTAATTGTATCTTTGATTTATATTTATGTACATATTTGTTTATCAATATAAGTAAAGATTTTGTTTAAAAGGGCATTTGACAAGCATCCCCTGTGAAAATTTACTTATCGCCCCCTAAAGTATCTTTGAAAAAATCAATTAAAAAAGAAGAAAAATTAGAAAAAAATTAAAAATAAAATAACATTAAGGTTTAGTGCTGACAGCTTGCCACCAAACTCTTGAAAGAATTGTCACTACATAGCAGAGGAAAATAAATTTAAAAATATAAAATGAATAAAAAATGTTGCCTAGGGCTGCCAAAGTTACCAGCTGAAAACAAGATAAATGTATTCCTTCAGAGTTTGGGAGATAAGAAACCCAAAATCAAGGTGCTGAGACCATTGGGTCCTATTTGGAGGCTCAGCAGGAGAATCTCTTCTCTGTTCTCCTATTTTCTAGTGGTTACTGAAGATCCTTGGTTTGCTTTACATTTCTTCCCCTTTCTTTGCACAGCCTTCTGCTCTGTGTCACTATGTCTCAAATCTCATTCTTTTTACTTTTCAGAATACACTAGTAATTTGATTTGGGGCCAGCCCTAAATTCAGAATAATGTCATCTTGAAATTTTCAACTTTATTACATCTGCAAAGGTTCTTTCCAAATACGGTCATATTCAGCACTGGCTGTTAAGACTTGGACTTAACCTTTTAGAGTAGACAATTCAATCCACCACAATGATTAAGAGCAAAGACAGATACATGGAAAGACTAAACATCCTGTAGCAGAACCTAAAGGTGAATCCAAGGCAGAAAACAGCTAAATAAGATAGATTAGGAGATGATATCAGTGAGTATGATAAATAGGAGAAGCTCTCTCAAAAGAAGGGAAAAAGAGTTCAGATATGATAAAAATATAATGGAAAGCCAATCTTTGAATTAGAAGAGGATCTGAAGAAGCTCGAAGAGAATACAACATTTAAAACAGAAACAATACTCAAGAACATAACTGAAGAAGAATTTCCATAGATGGAAAAGACATCTAACTGAAACTACACTAATTGAAATGCTCCATTAAGATTCAGAAAAAAATAATCTTGAGATACCCATATGTCCTTTCATTAGAAGTGAAAACAAAGTCTTCTTTATATGTCTATCCACACTAACAAAAACATAACACTAAGAGCAGAATACAATTCAAGCTGGTCTTGGATTTTTTTTCTAGCAGACGACTTGTCACTAAAAGACAATTTCAATATATGAAGGACAAATCCTGTAATTCAGTGGTCCCAGCCCTTTTGGCACCAGGGACCCATTTTGGGGAAAATAATTTTTCCATGGACCAGGGGTGGTGGTGATGATGGTTTCTGAATGACACTGTCCCACCTCAGATCATCAGGCATTCGTTATATTCTCATAAGGAGCATGCAGCCTAGACCGCTCACATGTCCAGTTCACAATAGGGTTTATGCTTCTATGAGGATCTAACACTGCCGCTGATCTGACAGAGTGATGGGGAGAGGCTGTAAATACAGATGAAGATTCCCTTATCCACCACTCACATCCTGCTGTGCAGTCCCACTCCTAATAGACTTCAGAACTGTATAAGTCTGTATCCTGGGGATTGGAGACTCCTTCTATAATCAGATACTTTTCCTGCCATCCAAGTTGCATACTTATTGTAAAGAAATTAGACGAATCTCATGATAATGATAATCATTAAATAGTGTCAAACATGGTGATTACCTATTAACTAGCTTCACTTCACTTAATTCCCAAATACACTTTATGAATTAGATAATACTTTCATCTTCATTTTTTCAGAGGAAGGACATGAGGCTTAAAGAAGTCAAGAAGTTGTGCTTATAGATAATGTTCTAGGTTGCCTGTGTAGGCAAGAACACAGGATTCATTTCCACCACATAATCTTTTTGAAAACATTTCTTAAATTATGTGCTATGGACAAAGATCTGCTGTTGAGTACTAAAATCTGTTGTATAGCACAGTATTGGTAATTGTAATTATAAATATCAGTTTATGAACTTATGAAAGATGATACATAATAAAAATGATATTTTAGTCAGAATAAGAATTTAATACTACAAATTAGAAAAGAGAATGAGGAAGAAAAAAGTTATGTTTTATATCTGATAAAGAGGCTTTCAAAAGTCTCTCATTTAATTTTTAGTTGTAATAAAAAGAAAATGCTAAAAAATATTTATGAAAAATCAAAAGAATTGCTACTGGACTTAAAGCAACAGAGATCTTCCAGTCACTGAAAAAAGATAAAGGAACAAAACAAAGTCCACAGTATTGGGAAATTTAGTCACATGGAAAACTTTACATCAGAGCCTCTTTTCATCCTAAGTAACAAGGAGGTACAAGAAAACATATACTCATATACTCTCTTACCATCAAAAAATTAGAGATTAAATAGTTAAATACAAAAAGCCTTTAGAAAACAAAACTGAAGAAAATATAATGAAATTTAATTACTCTCATGCAGAAAACTTCTGCAGATTAAGTATAATTGAAGAAATCAAAAGAAATGATAAGTTGACAACCATCAAAAATTAGAATATTTACCAAAAATTATATAAACAAAAGTAAAAGATAAATTGGAAAATAAATGTTTTACTCATTAAAACAAGTGATTAAAAGCCAAAATTGTAACTAAGTATATGTAGATTATAAAAAAATTAAACTCCAGTAGAAAACACTTATTTCAGCCTAAAGTAATTCAAATAAATAGAAATAAAGTTAACCTGGCCTGAATAATAGTTGAAGAATGTAATTTTTTTAAAAAAAGCACAAGGGTACAATTTTATCAAATGAAAAACAGTTAAGAGACAATAGTCAGGATGAGATCATCTAGGAACTATCAGATTGCTCTAGTGTAAATTGATAAATACTTTTAAAATATTGACATTAAAAATTGACTCAATTTTATGTCTAGGAATTTATTCTACAGACAAAATCAGAAACAGATGAAGGTTAGTTGCTGAGATATTCATTGTCACACATTTTTGTAATAGCAAACTGCTTGAAAAAAAAAATAGAAATCCACAATGTATCAAATGAAGAGTTTTCTTCTTGTCTTTATATTTTTATGTATTTTTCTTGTTTCCAACCAGGAGGTATCATCATTTTAATTGAATGAAAATAAAGTATGTTTTCTTTATCCTGATGTTGAAAGTTGATGTAGGAAATCTATTTTAACAATATGTTAGTTATTGTCCTCACCACTTGACATATATTACCTGAATTAATTATCAAAATACCATAATGTTAAGTTACTCATTAGAGGAACAAAATATAGATCAGAGTATTGAAGTCTTAGAACCTGATTTTGCATTTGAATCTTATGATTCCACATTTCCAGGCAGTTTCCCACTAAATCCTGGAATGAATGTTGGCAAAAGGAAGGCACTTGTACCTGTTTAATTTTGCCCACCTCCTCCAACCTATTCGAGGGAAATTCTCTGGGGGAGGTGGTACATGCCTGAAAGGATGCTTATTACTGCTTATCACCCAGAGAAAAAGCTTTTAGATGTTAAAAATGATCCCCTTTTGCTTCTCCAGATGGCATCAGTCAATTGCAGCCAATCTATATTTAAACAAAAGTAAGGGGAACCTGTAAGCGGACCCGTGTTTTACAGCATTCATGAAAAGCCAACTACCCTATGAATATCTAGAAAAAAATGGTAGCTAACGACTGAGAGAACACTTAAACATGAGAAATGATCATCTCTTGTCATGTAATTCCTAAAATATTTTCTTCAGTTTTAGTTCCATAGTTGATTATATCCTGTATGATTCACAATATTCCACCCAGATGCACTCTACTCTCCTTCACCCTTACAGAGAACAGAATATGACAATGAAAACACGTGTTGACAAGTCATTTACATTTATATCATCAAAAGTGACTCCTAGACTATGTTCATGGGACAGGGATCATTTGCTATACTGTTTACTGATATGTCTTAACTGTTTAGAAAGAATCCTTGGACACACTGAGTGCTTGCTAAATATTGGTTAAACAAAGGAGTGACAATCAGAAAAAGAAACAAAATAATGGATAAAAGGACATTAGAAAAATATGTGTGCATACATGTATTCACCAAATATTCATTAATTGCTTAATATATGTTGGACAATGAAGAATGCATGAATTAAGGAAACATATAAGAAATAGTACTACCACCTCAAGGAATGCATATTCTAATGTATATTTTTATTGCTAGAGATGAAACATAGAAAGATGCATTGTTAAAGAAATTATTAAACTTCCCTGAAACTTTCCTGATACATGAAAATATTTTAAAAATACACCACAAAGTTAAGCCTCAATATTTTAAAGTTTTCTTTAAGAAATTCATGGGACAAATAATTCAAGTGTTTGTGTAAACTAGCTGAGATTTTCACTGTTTTATTAATAGTTTTGTAGTTATTTCATCCAGTAACTTAATTGAGGCTTTTTAAAATACAGTAACATTTATTAATTACAGAAGAAATTAAGAATATCAGTACCTTTAATAGAACTTTCTATAGTAAAAGTTGTTTTTCCCAGCTGTAAAATACTTTAATGCTGTGTGTTAAAACAATACAATGAAGGTAGTTATAAATCCATGTTTGGGACTTGTCAATCTACTGAGAAAAATAGGTTATATTTAATATGGTCATCTCACTGCAAGAACAAGATGGGACTGGCAAAGAAAAGACACCATTTTCAAACAATGTGAAATGAATTCCACCCTCCTTGTCTTGTGAATGGGTGGATAGAGTTGTCTTAGTCAAAGAGGGTAGGCTTTGTCCCTATTTCATCTTTGACAATGAAGAAAAGTGACAAGAAAAGTGAAGAAAAACGCATTAAAAGAAATGGCCATAATTTGGAGTCTCCTTGAATGGAAAGTTTCCTGTAATAAGAACGTCTGCTTGTAATAATAATCTATTGAACCTGGAAGGGGAAGAAGACAGTATGGCACTTTTGGGAACAAGTCAACTAAATGCAATCCACTGAACCAAAAGGGAGACAATTCCAGCAGGGACTTATCCAGAGCTGCTGTTTGTTTCTCTAGGTGATGACTACCATTGAAGCCACAGGATGGATATTTCTGTTGTCTTAACCTGAAGTCTATTTTCATAATACCATTGGAAAGATATAGCCAGGACATGTATTTTATATGTGTGTGTGTGTGTGTCTATATATGGAACCAGTTGCCATAGCCTGTAACCATCAAAATGGCACAAATGATGAGTAAGTCTATTGCTTCAACCTCATTTAACCATGTGCTCTATTTTATTACCTGTGACATATCCTTTCTGGGGGACCCTGACAAGGCTATACATAAAGGCAAATTTACTAGTTTCACATTTCCTGAAGAAAGCCCTTAAAGCATAGCCTTTTAAAAATGGCTCAAGTTGATAGTTTTGGCTAGTGACTACATTAAGCATAGCATCAGGAATGGTGAGGTAATGAAACTGGTGTGGTGCTGTGCTATACCATTTGTCTAACTTCAAAGTCACCTTTCAGATATGAATACTATGGTCAAAACCGCCCTGCATAGTCAGGATGATGATGCATATTATTGTAATATTTTTCTACATAAACCAACTAGAAATCATAAGTATGTGGGATATAATTGACTTTTTCATAACGATCTTTTAAAGTCCTGATAGCATGCACTTTTCTAGAATATATCCTGTTACACACCTAAAATTTCTATTTAGAAAAGGTTACAAAGAAATGCTTATGACTTTCAATCATTTACTATCATTTTTAGGGTTAGAAGAATTAATATCAAATAGAACCACCTTCAACGCATCCAGTAAGACACAGCAAGTTGGAAAAAGAATGAACGGGGCAAGCTATTTAAACTATAATGTAACCCTGGAGGCCATAAGCTACTCTCTGGTAATAGTCAACACAATTATATTAGGTATAAATGCATATATTTGTAGTCTTTGAAATGGTAGTGAATCTTAGCTGGGAAAAAGGAAAGCTCAAGGATTATTATTTATAGGTGATGAATCTTGCTAAAAAAAAAAATGGACCTCCAAAGAATCACCTACTTGAATTGTAGAAATTAATTTGCTACTTTGTATGCTATGGCCAAAGGAGTCTGACAAAGATATAGCTATTTGATTAGTGGTTAATGTAGGGAAGGAGATGGAGAGGAGGATAAGCTATGTGATGTATAGTAGAGAATGTTCTTTGTAGTATAATATCCAAAAATCATTTGGAAGAAGTTAATTACAAATATTTATATCTGCTTTTTCCTCTATGGATCAAGGCTAGCAAACAATCCACACAGATTTGTTAAACAAACATATTTATTCACGTATTTATTTAAAACTCATTAAATATCTGTATGTGTCATTCACTGTTTTAGGTGCTAGAGATATAGCGTGAACAAAAGAAAGAGGTCTCAGTCCTCATGTAGGTGTCATTCTAGAACAAGGAGAGAGACATTTTAAAAACAAGCAAAATACAGTTTATTAGCATATCAGTGAGTGCTATAGAGAAAACTATTAAGCAGGAAGGGGGATAGAGAGTAGCCTTGAGGAAAAGTGATATTTTAAATAAGGTATTTAAGGTAGTCCTCACAGATAAAGTAACATTCCTGCAGTGACACAAAGAAATCAACGAGATGCCAAAAGCCACATAGCTCCTTGGGCCATTCCATTGAACTACGAAGGAAATCAGTCTGTTCAGTCTCCAAAGAGACTTTTACTTTAATTTGATTTTTGTGGGTCAATTTATAGTGAGGATGACCCTGCCAGGCTGTGGGAAGCCAATTCAGGATTTGTGTCCCCTGTCAAGGAAGAATAACCTGATATCACGAGCACACATGATATGTTGCACCAGCATCACTTTTCTCAAAGTTTTTGCCTACAAAAATAAAGAATGTTTTGTCTTCTGAGGTGATTGCAGCAAACGACAGCAAAGCTTATAATCTAAATCATCATCTTTCCTGAGTTTTTTTTGTTTGTTTGTTTTTTAAAGAAAAAGTACCAAGTTCAGTGTTGTTTATTTTTTCTTTTTTGAGACAGAGTCTCATTCTGTCTTCAGGCTGGAGTGCAGTGGCATGATCTCAGCTCATGGCAACCTCCTCCTCCTGGGTTCAAGTGATTCTCCTGTCTCATCCTCTAAAGTAGCTGGGACTACAGGCATGCACCACCACACCTAGCTAATTTTTGTACTGTTAGTAGAGACGGGGTTTCACCATTTTGGCCAGGATGGTCTCAATCTCTTGACCTCGCGGTCCTCTCACCTAGGCCTCCCAAAGTGATGAGATTTTAGGTGGCAGCCACTGAGCCCACCCACAGTGTTTTTTTTTTTAATAGACTAGAAGATAGCTTGTTTTTGAAACTAGATACTATTTCCTTTCTAAAGTATGTTTTAAAAAGCATCACTTTCCTCACAATCAGAACAGACAATTTAGTTATGAGATGAAATAGTTTATCCTATAACTCAAAGTTTGACAGATATATGCACATAGCACAATGTGAGGATGTGATAAGCCAGGGAGAATTTGAGGATTTTTCTAAGAAAGCATTCAGTTTGTATAAAGAAATTTGATTTAAAAAAAAATCACTAGCTTTATTCTTCTTAAATAAATATTTCTTTACTGAATATAAAGTAAAAGTCATTGAAATTGAAGTGATAGCACTTTTATACACTTAGGTGAGCTTAATCAGAGATTTTTTTCCAATGGAAATCTTGATGTGGTAAACACATGAATGTCAGATCCAGTAATGTTCTGTATAAATTATAATGTTCAGTATAAATTCTACTAACGATAGTGATTTTTGTAAAATGTGACTTCACTGATTGGTTTAAAAGGATTCAGAGTGGAATGTGTGAATTTCTAATGTGGTTAATTAGTAGTTTGGACAATTGGTGAACATAAAAATGTAAATCCTTGGGCAGGATCTATATATAATATAATTTGCATGCATTTTTTGCATTAGACCATCACCAGGATCAACATAAATGTAAATGATAATCAATATAGCTATTTAATATGTATGGTTATTTCTATAAGCTCCTTGAATTAAAGCTATTTCATGAAAATAACTTAGCTGGTAAATTTTGTAAAAGTATACAATTCTTGTATAATATTAGCATGACTACAAAATTAATATTAATTGTAATAACATTTTTCCTACTTTATATTTGCCAGCAAAATCGAATTTCAGTGGCTAACATTTTCAGCAATTTCATGTTTTGAGGATATTGGTTGAAGAAAGATGAGTAAATGTTGCAATATACATAATTTAGGTCCTGTGGAAACATTCTCTGAGACTGAGAGTTGTATGTGGGAATTTTATTGGGAGGTGCTTTCAGGAGAGAGCTGGAAGGCGGAGAAACAGTTATTCTATAGTGGAAAAACCTGGCAGATGATACTTTCAGCAAATGACCAAGGTCAATGTTGCCACTGCTAAGTCATGCTGCTATCACGTACCCCTCAGAAGATGCAGTGAGAAGAGCACTTCGCCTCGGAGGTAATTTTTTCCACTGATTAACCCCAGATTGATTATGAGGAAATGTTAAACACAAATTGAGAGAAATACTACAAAATGCCTGATCAAGACTCTTTAAAATTGTCAGGTTCATTAAAAACAAAGAAAGCTTGAGAAATCATCACAGATTAGAGGAGACTAAAGAGACAGTATGACTAAATGCAATGCAGTATCCTAGATTGGATCTTGGGACAACAAAGTAACACTACTGAGAAAACACTGAAATCTAAATGAAGTCTTTAGGTCCATTTTTAAAAGGCTATATATTGGCTAAGATAATGACACATACTGGATGTTCGATGCATATGAAGTTTCAGTTATGCTAGTGGAATAAATTCTAGAGATCTGTTTTACAACGTAGTGCCTGTAGTGAACAAGGTGATATTGTGCATTTCAAAATGTGAAGTGAATAGATTGCCTGTTACATATTCTTATCAACTTCCCTCCTTTCCTCATCCCCCCCACCTTACAAAAAAACAACAAAAACGAAACAAGGAAACTTTGGGAGGTGTTGGATATATCTGTTTCCTTGATTGAGATGATAGTATCATGGGTGTGTGAATATTTTCAAAGTCATCAAACTGTATACATTAAACAGGTACAGTTCTTTGTACATCAATTGTACTTTTAAAAAGCTGTTAAAAAAAGAAAGTTATATCAATGTAAATTGTATATAAATCCCCCAAGGGAAATTGGGTTGGACTCTGGAAAGCAAACAAATTCCCTTTGCAGTTGAGGCTTCTGCTGATTCTATGGGCAGCTCTCAGGCTGAGTGAACCTCTGGAGTTATTACAAAGTGAGGAAAGAGAGAGGGGAAGACGGAGGAGAGTTGGGCCTCTGTGTCCTGGCCTCAATCAGTCATTGGCCAAAGCTGACTTCCGGGATGTGCCATCATCTTACAAGTCAACACACAGCTCAGCTGTCAGCATTCAGCAGCTGACATGCTCGTCAGCTTGAGGAAGGACTGGCCCTGAAAAGGGAAGCTGGATGGCGGCACCACCCTCATCTAAGAATATTCATTTCTTACTCTTGAGTCGTTACCAAATAACCTTCTTCAACATTTGACTTCCCTTTGCCTTGGTGTCTGTCTGGAAAAAATAGATCCTATCTGGAAAAAATAGATTCTTTGTCTTAAAACATCAAGCTAAGTTGAGTTACACATTCAAGAACTTTTTCTCTTCTCCAAGCCTCTATGGAGCCAAATGAAATGCCCAGTGAATTAAATGAAAAACATTATGATGAAACTGAATGGCAATATCAACTAAAATGTGTGTGTGTATATATACGTAAAAAACTGCATCAGATTTCAAGGTTAAATATTCTGTAAACTCTACAATTTCTTTGAGGATAGTGGAGAATGCTAATAGAGAAGTTTTAGGAAAGTTGCTATGACCATTTATCTCTAACTAGCATAAAGGAATATAGTTGAATTCCGTGAAGAAAGCAGAATAATGATATTATTTTCAAAATTTGCACTGGGGCTATGGAAATATTTATATTCAAATATCAAGTTGTGAGTCACATTATTTTTGAAAGTCCTATCGAGTTTTTAAAATTCTTTTAGATATTGTGTTTTTTATTAGTTGACAGTACGTTTTTATACAAATATTAAATTAATGTGAATAAATCAATAGTTTAAAAATAATTGCTCCTTTTCTAATTCTGAGAATATTTTCAGTTATTAAATAATTTTAATTAAAGAAGGGGTTTTAGAATTGTGCAGCTTTGTGTTCACAGGCTGTAATGATGTATCACAGCATCCCCAGGTTTCTTTGGTGAACTGAATATTCTTGCCTCCACAGACATATTCCACTAATTCTAAAAGTTCCTTGTTCCTCTTACAAACCAACTAGTGGATTGGAAGAGCACAATAGCCTTTTCAACATAGGATAGGAAATTGATGGCTGCATTTTTCAGACTTGAATCACCGCCAAAAAACTTTTCGTATACATTTGGTGTCCCTGTCTGTAAAAAATAGATTCTATCTTTCTCGTAAAGAATCAAGCTAAGGTAGTTGAGAAATTTGAGAATTTTCTTTAGCTCCTAGGAGAAAACATTATTAGAAATTACTTGTCATCAACTTCTACGTCAGTGATTATTAAACTATGGCTCACAGGTCCAAGTGACTTAGTAGAGTATCAAGAGAATGTCTGAATCCCCTGAATTATGCATTTTGTGTGAATGGGGAAATTTGCATGGGGGTAGGAATCAATAGGTTTGACTAAATTATGAATGTGATTTCTGCCCCTCAAATTTTAAGGCCACTGTCCTACATAATATTTTTATCAGATATTCTAAACCAGATGCTCCTTGTCTGAAATGCTGTCTTTGGCAAGGAATCTGCAAAAGAATCAAAGGTCACACATAAGACAAATTTTTCTCTTTGAGTTTGATGGAATACACTTGTTCTTAGTCAAGTCTTCTTCTCCCTGGAGTCCTGTTACCCTCCAAAGAAGAACCTTCAAATAGAAAGGAAAGTCTTTTTTTCTGAGATCATCTTTTATTCTTCACTTATGGTTCTGTCCTTGTATGAATGTAAAGGCATTTTGATTATATGTCTCCCCCGCTTGCACCCTTCTCTTCATTATTTCACTACTTAAAGGTCTACTTTCACACGACAGTATTTCTTTCTTTCTCAGTTCACAGCTGGGCAGCATTTGAGTTTAGAGCACCATTCATTTTCAAGAGGGCCCAAAGCATATCTACTTATGGCAATTATCAAAGGATCATTTGGGACTCACCTCTCCCACACCTCTGAACACTGACCTGAATTTTTACTAGACTATGATGAGTCCCTAATCTTATCAATGACCCCTGTCTGCACCCAGCTGGCCTCTTTTTAAATGGAACGACTTCCAGCCATAATTAGACACAGCTGCGTGGTGCCTGTGTCCGCCCTGTAAGAAAAGGCTCATGGGAAGGGCAATGTCTCCACACCATCTTGGTCCCTAGAGGGTGAAGTACATGTCTACCCCAGCAGCCTTTAGGAACACAAGGGATAAGGAAACTCCTGATATGAAGGAAAGGTTTGCTGTGATATTTGTTTTTCTCTCCTAATTTATTGCTCAGCCTTGGGCCAGACGGCAGTTTAAAGAATGCAGGTTGGTGGAGAACTTTATGAAAGCTAAGAGCACACATTACAATCACAAAATTTTCAAGGCTCACAAAGCTTGCATAATTACACTGGCTGCAGAGGCCTTCCGGCACTTTTCAGCTATAATGGCAATCTGGCTAATTTCCCACTGGCTTAATCTATAACTTCAAAGACTCCTAAAGCAGTTACAATTATTCTGTTTGCTTTTCAGATGACCTACACCATTGCTATTGAGCGGCCAAGTTCTCAGGTTGATTAATTAGAAGAGTTCATTTTTAATTTAGATTTTTTTTCTAAATACTTTTTTCTTTCTAAAAATAATCTCTAGTTCATACAGTAGCAAAACACTTCTAAAGAGTCACTTTTCCAAGCTGGAGGACAGTTGAAAATCAACTGTTGTTTAATTTTATTTTAACTGCAACTTCTTCTTGAGATGCCAGGTAATATATGCTCAGAATATAAAACTTGGAAAATACGCGAAGAACATAAAAAAGAAATATGAAGTAATCAACTATTCCACTGCCCAGCCATAACTACCATTAATATTTTCTTGTATTCAATAATTAATTCAGTAGATTCCAAGTAGGCAACTAGGCATTGTGATAGACTAGGTGCTGAGGATCATTTAGTAATTTTTTTTTTAAGTATATTTTTGGCCAGCATGGTGGCTCATGCCTGTAATCCCAGCACTTTGGGAAGCCGGGGTGGGTGGATCACCTGAGGTCAGGAGTTCAAGACCAACCTGGCTAACATGGAGAAACCACATCTCTACTAAAAATACAAAAATTAGCTGTACCTGCTGGTGCATACCCGTAGTCCCAGCTACTTGGGAGGCTGAGGCAGAATGGCTTGAACCCAGGAGGCGGAGGTTACAGTGAGCCGAGATCGTGCCACTGAACCTTAGCCTGGGTAGCACAGTGAGACTCAGTCTCAAAAAGCAAAGTATATTTTTGCATATACATACATATAATATGTATCCATTTTCTTCATATGCTTTTTCTTTTTTAAAAAGCCAAGTTAGGATCGTGGTGTCTTTTTTTTCCCTTTACTTTATTCTGTGACCTTTCCCAGGCAGTTACACATTCTTTAGAAGCATTATTTGAGTGGCTGTGTAATATCTCATCCTATGGGTAATCATAATTTATTTAGACAATTCCTCATTCTTAGATCTTTACATTACATTACATGAAATGAACCTTGGTCATCTCCCTCCTCTTGCATTTTAGCCCTTTCTTCACTTTGAACTTCTCATGTATACCTGCTCTGAAATGTTGATTCTCAATTTCTTTTCAATGTTTTCTGCCTATGCTTTCCTTTCTCGTAAAAAATAGAAAAAAAAACCCTGACTCCCCTTAAGGTGTTAGAGAGGAAAAGTAGAAAAACACTGGAGAGCTTTCCTTTGAATGCCAAGTGGAAGATGATAATTTGGTTTTGTGTTTTTATTTCCTCTTAATATAACTCCTATAAACTATAATAGATTTTTCCAAATAAAGTATGTAGTGTTAAGTACACCATAGCTATTTATTAAATGGTTAATAGTGGCAATAAAGATAAATTATACTCAGTTTCTAACATAAAATACAAATATTAATGTGTGAGTTCAGTAGTACATATCCATACTGACATAAATAAATCATTGAGTAAATAAAGGATTAATAACTAAGGGAAAAGGAACAGACCTTTTTTACAGAAGAACTACAAATAATACATGTAAAATGAATGAGAAAAATAGAGAATCATCATTAAACCAGCCTGTAATAATTCTTCCTGGCAATTGATGTATGATAAAAATCACTGGGCAAAGGTTAAAGAGTAACAGGATAGTTGCCTAGCCTAAATTCATTTTCTCCAAAATATTTATTACTTACCCTGGTGGTTTAAACATTTGACTGTGGATTCTTTCACACTCTTCTTTCCAGAAGGAGAAGCTTAATTCCTCTGCCCTTGAGTATGAAATGAATTTCATGAATGAAATCTAAGGAATAGATTATGGAAAGAGAAACTTAATGACTACTTAGGATACCATCAGACAGCACTTTATCCAAGTGATCAAGGTTAAACACATCAATAATAGGTCATACTGTTGTCATCTTCCGGCTGATATGCGATGAGAGAGTCAACTTACTTTCAGCGAAATAGTCGCTCTTAAAATTTATAATCTTTGCCCAATCATGAAAACACATCAGACAAACCCAAAATGAGAGACATGTATAAAATAACCTACCAAGATTCTTGAAAATTGTCAGGGTAATGAAAGACCAAACAAACAAACCAACAAAAAAGACCACGAAATTCCCAGTTTGGTGGAGATTGAGGAAATACCTTGTGACAAAGTATTACGTTAGATTAGATCACGGACAAGAAAAAAGACAGTGCAAAATCTGATGAATTCTGAAACAAACCTGTAGTTCAGTTAATGAACATCTTTTCATTGTTCTTTTCTTAGATTTCATGAGTATATCATGATTATGTAAAATGATAATAGTCATAGCTGGGTGAAGACATAAACTCTGTATTACTGTTGTGATTCTTCTTGTCAATCTAAAATTACTTCAAAATATAAATGTTTTAAATAGTATTATCAATGTTTGTTAAAATTTGTTCATAAAGCTGTCATGTGTGTTTAAATACATGTCGTGTATGTGGAGAGCTTGTTAACAATTCAATGAGGTTGAGCATATGTAAGAGATTATAATTATCAACATACTGTCCTGCCATCTGATTGAACTAAGCTGGAGCATGGTGCCTCCTAATCTGTTTCCCTTATGATTTAGGGATTGTTTTCTGCCTTTTTTACTTTTGGTTTGTTTTTGTAGGTTAGGGAAATACAATCATTGAGTCCTCTCAAGTAATTCATTCTAATAAGCTCTTTGATCCTGTCATATGAAAGCCTACAAGCAAAGTTGATGCTTAGTGCTATGTCCCAGAGGACTTACTTCAAAAGACTCAGAGAAAAAAAAGAACAGATTATTTTACTTTTTTCCATTTTTGGTATAGTCATGCTGTTAGTACTATTTCTTGCAAGTTTCAGCAAGTAGTTTTTTTGAGAGTGAAACTCCAAAAGTCAGAGTATATGAAATGAAAATTAATCAATGCCACTGTTCAAAAACTTGATATAGTTTCTTATTATAAAGTAATTTCTATATTTCCTAATTTTGCAAACTACGAAAATTTTCATCAACACCTTAACAGTAAAAAGAAGAAAATAGAAGGTGTTACATAAAACTAATTAGAATTTTTTTATTTCAAGCATCAACATTGACTTTCTCACTCTCAGATCCTTCTCTGTAAAATGGATATGTAATTTTGAGTGTGGCTTAATTAATCTTTAATTACAAGAATAGGACATTTTCAATCTGAAATTGAGAAGAATACCCATACATTTCCAGTATCTTTCTACTAATTTTGATATTTTATCAAAAGGAAAAATTTATCTGCTTTTAACTATAAGGAAGTATCACTGAAAAGTGTTCAAAACCTTGTCAAGACTTCTTTTACCCATTTGTTTATTTATAAGTATTATTTTTATGAAAAGTTAATTTTGAAACAGAAAAAAATGTCATTATTTTGGTTTTGCCACATACTATATATAAGTTCCTGGGGGAATTTACATAACCACTTCATGCCCCAGTTTTCTTACCCATGGAATAGAAATTATGCAATTTTCAGTCACAGATGATTACTGGAATAAAATGTGTAAATGGTAAGTAGTAGCTTAATAAATATCAGTATACATGCTCCTTGAGGACTAATGATTTTCTATATATTCCTTTCAAGTTAAAATGTGAAAACAATAATTTATAATTCTATAAAAAGAACATTTAATACAAATAAATTATTAGAGAAAAACTATATTGTTTTAAATATTTAATGTTATCAACAAATACATGTACACACTCTAGTGTGAGATTTGCTTCAGGCTACCAGTCTGAAAGTTTACATGGCTACAGTTCAACTTTATATTTAACAACAGAGAAATGCCTCCCCATGTCTAGGCTGAGTTATTCTCATTTCAAGCCTTCCTAAGGCATGCTTACATGTTAAAGATTGCAGAACTTATATGGGCAAGACCAAGACCACCAGCTCTGAAGCCAGCCAAAAATGAAACCACTTTGTTGCTTCACCTCTTCTTTGATAAAGTTACTAAGCCTTTGGTATAGTAGTTCTTGTTTGGAAAACAAGTCCTCAGGGTACTGCTGTGATGTTTAATTAAATTATGTGAAATAACTAGTGTAATCTATATATCACTATAAATATTTAACAACTGTTAGTTCTGCTGCACTCATTCATTTATGAAACACATGCTTAGTTAACGTATTTTAGTATCCATATGACCCACTGGATGAATTTCTGGGACAACACCCACATATAGTAGAACAAGTCTCTGTGTCTTTGGTCCTTACTGAGACAGGCTTATTAAAGTAGGTGCCTATTAAATATTTTAGAAAATAAAGGCAGGGAAGAGGTACAATAATAAATGCATTAAATGGTGTCAGTATATAAAATCAAAGCAGAAATAATTTGTATTAGTCCATTCTCACATTGCTTATAAAGAACTACCTGAGACTTGCTAATTTATGGAGAGAAGTTTCATTGACTCACAGTTCTGCAGGTTTTAAAGGAGGAATGGCTGGGGAAGCCTTGGGAAACTTACAATCTTGGAGGAAGGCAAAGAAGGCACCATCTTCACATGGGGCTAGAGCAGGAGGAAGTGAGAGGGCAAAGGAGGAAGCGTACACACTTTCAAACAATCAGATCTCCTAAGAACTCCATCACAAGAACAGCAAGGAGGAAGTCTGCTCCCATGATTCCATCATCTCTCACCAGGTCTCTCTTATAAAACTGAAAATCATAATTTGACATGAGATTTGGGTGGAGACTCAGAGGCAACCATATCAGTATTGCTTAGTAAGCAAGGAAGAGCTATAGTTGTAAAGCATACTATCTCTCAACAAAGAAAATGATGATTTTATACAGGGTTCGGGGAAGTACAGCATTCAGGGATCTGCAGGTTTCAAAGCAGTAGTGCTGAGAGCCTGGTTGACCTTTCAGACTCTCACAAGCATGGCCACTGGAGCTGGGGGGTTGCTTTTGGACTGTCTGGTTAAGGAAGACAAGTTGTTACTGAAAGATTGAGAAGGTTTAAAAACAGTTCTGATGAAGACTTGGATTCATGACCAAAGAATCTATCTTATTTCTTTCTAGAACTTGGAGGATAGAAACGGTTTATTCTTAAGAGGAGAGATTCTTTCTTCCAGATTTGCAAAGACTTTAAATTCATCTGTTAACTGCACATCTACTCCTACTTGTCCATACATACATTATGCCATTAGCCACATGGACTGAGACCTTCCCTAAAATCATGCTCTTATGTGTATGCACAGGTACCCATTCCTTATCGTCCTTTCTCCATTTGGTAAATTGTCTCTCATTCTTTACAGCTCAGTTCAAATGTCATGACTTTTGTGAAGATTCCCCCAGCCATACATACCTGCTAATTGAAGTATTCTCTGATCATTCCTCCACCCACCCCTCAGTCTAGACAATGATAAAACCTTCCTTCCTTGAGTTCACATAGAACCTTGAAACAACTGTAGTCAAACATTTCTCATTGCATATTATAATTATGATATTGTGTGTATCTGTCTTTCTCTCTGCATTCTAAGTACCTCAAAGGCAGGCTGTGTTTTGCACATTAAGAAAAAAAACAACATAAAATATTGGTTGGCTGCTTGTTTGTTATTTTCATCCCTTATTCCTTCCTGTCTCCGTTGTTAAGCACAATTATTGGCATAAAAGAGGTTTTTAATACCCATTTTTAGACTGCATTCTAGCCTGGACAATAGAACAAGAATCCTGTTCTCTCTCTCTCTTTCTCTTCCTCTTTCTTTCTCTCTTTCATTCTTTTTTTTCTTTCTTTCACTCTTTTTACTTTCTTCTTTTTTCTCTTTTTCTTTCTTTCAAAAAAAAAAACCTCATTGCCTGGTTTCATGTCTATAGGTAGGTACTCAATAAATGTCTGCATGGATGATAAATGTATCATTTCACTTCTGGGCATTAATTCAGTGATTTATTTTCACCTTTCTTTCATCTTTATTTATCATGAGGGAAGGATGACATTAAATAATTTCCTCAAGTTTCCACTTTTGTAAGTGGCAAAGCTCACAAATCCGAACTGCAAGTGTCGTTATCTTCCTTCTATTTCTCCAATATAAAGTGAAATATCTTGTAGTTCAGAGCAGCTTCTCTCCATAGAGGACTCAAGAAAACCACTAAGAGTTTTTCCCACAAGCAGTGAGGAAAATGCAACAGTACAAGCAGTATGTTCTGTCAATGTCAATGGCCATAAGAATGCCTCAACACTGTGGTCAGAAGGAGATATTTCCAGACAGAAGTTTCCAACATGCATAAACTATAGCAAGTTGTGTAGTTGACATTTCTCCTCCATGAAACTACTACTCTCCTAGGGCAAAGTATTACAAACAGGGAGACTTCAACAAGAGACATTTGTTATTATTAATAGAGTTCTACAACCCTGGTGCCTGCCAGGAATCTGAAATTAAGGTATTGAGGAGGTTGAATCCCTTTGAGGGCTGTGAGGGTGAATCTGTTCCATGCCTTTTACTTAGCTTTTGGTGGTTTCTGTCTTCCTCGGGGTTCCTCGACTATGGCAGCCTAACTCCAGTCTTCACATGGTATTCTTCCTGTGTCTCTATCTGTGTGTCCAAATGTCCCCTTTGTAAAGAGTCACCAGTCACATTGGGTTAGGAGTCCAAATGACTCCAGTAGGGACTCATGCTAACTTAACCAATTAAATCTATTATAATACAACAACTCTATTTCCAAATTAGGTAACATTCTGCAGTACTGGAGGTTAGAACTTCAATGTATGAATTTGGGGAAGACATAATTCAACTCAGCAGAAGTCAGAGGTCTTCAAGGAAGACCAGAGGGTCTCCAAAAGAGAGATTTTGTGAATAAGCAGAGGAATACACTATATGTGAGAAGGCAGGCAATGATAGTGGAGGGATTTGTGTCAATCACCTTTGCTATGAAGGTAATTTCTTGACCTGAGAGGAAACTAGAGTGGGGTAGATGCCAGGAGGCCTCAAGTCAAGTCGTTTCTGTAACTGCTTTGAGTCTCTATGCAAGCAGTCATCAGGGTTGCAGAAACCATATTAATAATACATTAGTTATGATGACAAACATTACACACAACTTGCCAAACACTACTTTAAACACACTGCTTATTTCAATGTTTAGTATACGTAATAGAACCTTATGAAGTAGCTACTGTGTTTGATCTGTATTGCAGGTGATGAAACTGAGTCACCAGCAGGTTATATAGCTTGCTCTGGGTCACACAGTTTGTAAAACCCAGATCATGATTTGAATTCAGGCAACTGGGATTCACTATATGTGTCTATTACCTAATACCTAGGCATTTTGCCATTTACTTCCTTTTCCTTTCTTCCCTTTCCTTCCTGTCTCTTTCTTTGATTTTAATTCTTTTCCTTTTTCTTCTCTTTCCTTTGTTTCCTTTCTTCTGTCCCTCCCTTCCTCCCTCTCTCCCTCCTTCCTTCCTCCCTCTCTCCCTCCCTCCTTCCTTCCTTCCTTCCCACCTTTCTTGCTGTCCTGTCTTCCTGCCTTTCTTCTGCCTGCCTGCTGGCCTTTCTATAAATTTGTAAGCAGTGAAACCAAAAATTAAAAACAAATATTGAGCTTTGCTTTTAATATTTCCTTTATCACTGAAAATCTTTTTGTTAATGCAAATCCAAGTTACTTATTTAATAAATGTAAAGTAGGTTTTTGGTGTATTTCTAAGAATGGAGGTAGAGCATATTTGATTTCATATACAGGCCCATTCTGACTCCATCAAGTGCCTTGACCTGTCAAACTCTACACACAACCCCTAGGGGTAAGTGGGAAACTAAATTTATACTTTCTACTTCAGTATCCAAATCCAGGGTCCTTCCTGCCACATGATTGTCAGAGCAAAAGCATCAGGAAATTCTTAATCTAGTTTGTCTCCATAGCCTATAAGCAGCTGTCATTATAAATAAAGGCTAGTGTCACTCTCATCAAAGTTGAAATTTAACACATGCTTTTGCCACTCAATGAGGGATTTCCTCCAACACACTTACTACGTAAATCTACTGTTCTCCAGTGGTTTGACTTTGGTATTATACTACTATAAAAGCACATTTGGTGACAAAGGCTTAACAATATAAAAGAGTAATAATGAGCCTTAAAAATAAGGTTGAAAATTCCACAAAAACAAGATCATTTCTTATGAAATTTGCCATTTTTATCTCCCAAGCCAGAATTATTACTCAAAAATCAGACTAGAGCAAACAAATCTGGAATGGAAAAATAAGGTAAAGTTAACTGTTCCAGGCCTAAAATTTTTTCAAAATCTTGGTTACTACAGAGGAAGTTTATTCTAATGATATCATTTATATAACATACTCCATTATAAATTTTGTGATATACTCTTATAAGAACTTCCAGTTTGCAATTTAAAAAGACATGCAGAGATATTTCACTCACAGAAAGTTCCTCAAATCTGGGATAAATCATAAAGACAGCGATTTGTTTATATCATACTTTATGCATCACAGTCATCGAATATGAGCATTAAAATCTTTTAATGTCTTCTCACTCTTGAATTTTTATCTTATTCAGCCAGTATTAATTGCTAATTTGAATTTCTTTACATATATATACATATATATATCTATCTATCTAGTGCATATATATATATATATATATATATATATGTTTTCTTCCTTATCTTTGTCTAACTAAGGGCAGATGAGGAAACATATAATAAAAGGGTTATAATGACATCAACATTGTAGTATTTAGCACATGAACACTGCATTATAGTTCCAGGAGATGTTTTAGAAGTTTATCTGTCTCCAATGTTTTGAGTCAAAATTGTTTCATATCTAAAAACAATTCTTTTATTGGATTCTAGCATCAAGCTAGCGTCTTCAATGAATATTCAAGGCTGCAAAAGAGCATAGTCAGTCACATTCCTGATTGTAAGCCAAAGGAACTGAATATTGATTGCTCAGACAACTAGGGAATGTATTAGAAATCAGGTAAGTATTGAATTGATAGGACAACAGAAGGGTAAACTTGGTAAAATGACAAAAGACAAGATTTTGCACTAGAAGTTATTAGTGAGAACAATGGCCAAGGGCCTGTTTTAAGAAGACTCTGGTCTTTCTTTTGCTCATTCAGGATTCAATATCCTTAGAGAAAATATGTGATTGGCTAAGTCCAGGTAAAAAAGAAGAATAAATTGGCCTAAAGAGTTTTTATAGTGGGAATAAGGTGTTCCCCACCTAAAATAGTCACAATAATAAACTATTCTTCAAGAAAGAATAAAATGAAATAAGAAAGTGTGAATAATAAAAGAAGGACAATTCAAAAGGGAGTAATATCCAGTATGATATAATATGTGTGTGTGTGTGTGTGTGTGTGTGTGTGTGCACAATGATCTTCTCTGCTAATAAAAATAATATCAGCATGCTCGTATAAAAAGTATAACTTTATAAATGCTTTAATATCCAATTTCTAAAGATTCAAAGGCATCAAAATGCCACATAAAATGACTGTTTAGACTCAGGAGATGAAAATTGGACGATGCCACCTCTAACCTATTATATAGATCGTGTGATTTTACTTCTTGGTCTTTAGTTCCTTTTGTTGGAAAATGAGATTTCTATAAAACTGACAACATAAAATGTTGTGAGATTATAATATAAAAGTCATTTTCAAAATACAGAACACCACACATAAAGTTAGTTTCTCATTATTCAGATTCCTTTGGGTCTAACGAGGGAGTCTGATCTTTTTTTTTTTTTTCTTTTAAGAATAGATCTTCTGTGCTTGCTCATTTCTCACCAGAAAAACTCCTGAACAGGCCTCTAAAGACTATGAAACATTTTCCTTTGGCTAAGAAAGAAGTGTCAGTAGAACTGAAGAAGCAGTCATAAAATTATTTTTTTTAAGTGGAAACAATTAACTAGAGAAGAAAGTCGGATTCATGATTTTAGCTCTGAGAAAAGGTATGGCTCAGTCATTTTTATTTACACCTTTAGAAAGCCTTCTTGTTTGTCCTTTATGTGACTTTTTTTCAATTAGCTTGGATATATTTTATACCACCCTGTGAGGAATTTTATACTTTGTATATTATTTTTCTTCTTCAAAGAAAAGGCTTCATAAGTCCCAGAATTCCCCCCGCCTCCATGTGGCACTTATTAGTCTTCCCTGGGGGCTTTTTTACCCCCTGCCCTCCAACGTGAGGCTTAACGGGGATGGTTCTTGCAATCATAATTGAAAATTAATGATGAGAGGCAGCCCCAAACCACACCATTCCCTTTCTCCCTCCTCAGTTCAAAAAGTGTACAATGCAGATTTTATTTCAGGGACTGGAGAGGTGATTAATCGCCATGAGGTCTTGACACTGGCTTCAGATAAGTGGCGCAGTCTGGCAGTAACACAAATATGTGGACACCATTCCCATTAATCTCTGAATACCACATGGAAAGGCAAAAGTCTTTGTGAGGCCTCTATAAAGGGACTTATTATTACGAGGCCAAATTTTCTAAAAAAAAAAAAAAAAAAAAAGAAGACTAATTTGTAGCCTCTGTGAACCTATCCAAGAGCAAAGGAATTCCTGCATTCTACTTATTATAAGGGGACTTTTCTCCAAACAAGAAGATGTAAAAGGCCTGTGAGGGTGACAATAAGAAAACAGAAATATGAGATAACTGACAACGAAATGCACAGAATCATTACTACTGGTCTGCGAGAACTATGAAGCTGGCCAGGAACCATGTTTTGGTCATTGCTACAGCTAAAGCATGCAAGTAGCCCTCAATGTATGTTGAGTGAATGGAGAAATTCACTCCATTTTTTTAGGATAGGACACTCATATTTAATCATTTGCAACTGCAAAGAAGACAAATGAAATAATATTAATTTTATCATTGATGTTATGATCTTTATACTCTTATTACACAATGCCGTAATTATTTCTGCTATTATGTTTCCATCATGATAATACTACTAAACAACGCCCTGTTCAGTCATCCAATTGGAAACTCCAAATGTATTGTCTTTCAGATTGGCTCCTAATTCCCTTTCTAAATAAACTCTGTTACCTCTCTCTCTCTCTCTCTCTTTTTTTCTTTTTGAGACGGAGTCTTGCTGTCTTTCCAGGCTGGAGTGCGGTGGTGCAATCTCAGCTCACTGCAACCTCTGCCTCCCGGATTTAAGCGATTCCCCGTTGTCAGCCTCCTGAGTAGCTGGGACTACAGACACACACCACCATGTCCAGCTAAGTTTTTGTGTTTCAGTAGAGATGGGGTTTCACCATGTTGGCCAGGGTGGTCTTGATCTCCTGACCTCGTGATCTGCCAGCCTCAGCAGTCTGTTACCTCTTATTCACTGTTGTTACTTCATGGTGTTATTCTTCACTTTTTGTTATAATTACAGCATTTACAAATGTTGCAATTATATTTTTAGATACTTTGATTACCCTAATAGGTTCTTGAGACGCACACCATGACATGCTTTGTTTGCTTGTGTGTTTTTTATCATCAGTGACATTATATCTATCAGGTGCTCAATAAATGCTTGTTGAATGTTTGCTTCTTCCTCTGACTTAGTGGTCTGTCTGTAAGAGAAAATTTCTCCAAATTGTTAAGCATGTAGTCTTTGTATAATCTTTTCTGCATGAGACACTTCTCTTCATGGGAGATAGATGCTTGTCTTGAGGACTAACATAAATGTTGGCTTTCTCTGTTATCCTTGTGTAGACATGACACCCTCTCCCCCAGTAGAGCATTTATGCTTTGTTGAGTTTGAGATGGAATAAAGTTATTCTTGTTTAACTCTGATTGTTCAAAGAGAATAAGTAGACACACAGTCTTGTAGTTTCATAGGCAAATCGTATTTGATCTGTTTTTTAAAGTATCTTTTTTATTTCTAAATACAGTTTATATTTATTTATACTATGAAAAGAGGTCAATTAACTGACTATTCAGTAATCTAAACCTTCTATGTTACTTAAATAAACTTTGAAAATTAATAGCAAGTGCTGGTGGTGTTCTATTTTATAAAATTTGTTCTTGGAAATGTCTCTAATGAAATACATTCTAATGAATATAGGAGGGTCATAAAACACATATTTTAAAAATATTATTAAAATAAAAGCCACCTGAGCATTAACCAAGTTAAGCTTGTGAGCTATGTTCTTGGTTCTCAATGCTTCTTTCCCATTAAGAGTAATCATTGTTTTTACTTTTGTGATAATGTTTATTTTGATTTATTTTATAGTTTCATCACCTATGTATATATCCACATGCTATATATTATTTTAAATAGCTAGGTTTGGGACCTCATATAAACACAGTTCAGTTGGTGTGCGTTCTCTTGTTACTCATTTCTTTTCCTCAACATTGTAAATTCAGTCTATGTTGGCAGCTGTAGCTTAATTCAGTCATTTTAATTGTTATTTATAATTGTATGACTACTATATTTTATTTATCTGTTTTATTTTAATTCACATTTAACTTATTCATTTTGGACTGTTTTAAACAATGCTCTTCTAAAAATCTTTAAAACATCTGCTAACGTATATTCGGGGTTCTTTTAAGGGTATATATGGAGGAATACAAAGCGTATATTTAGCTTTCTTAATATTAAAATGTTTTTCCAAAGTAGTTTTTCGAATTAACTTCCCTCCAGTACTCTGTGAGCATTCCCATTATTTAAGTTCTTCACCAACACTTTGTACTACCAGAATTTATATTTTTCCGTATCTACTAGGTGTGTAATAATATAATAAAGGTCTGAAACTGTAGCTCCATGACTATTGAGATTTATTATATTTTATGTTTATTTTTCCTGGTCAGTTTTTCATTTTAGTGAAGCATCATGCCTGGCTAATTTTGTACTTTTAGAAGGGAAAGGGTTTCTCCATGTTGGTCAGCTTGGTCTCCAACTCCCAATCTCAGGTGATCTGCCCTCCTTGGCTTCCCAAAGTGCTAGAAATACAGGCATTACCCACCACGCCCTGCCATGTCTTATATTTTTTCTAGCCTTATTGAACTGGCTAGGTCCTCCAGGACAATGTTGAATATCACCATTAAGTATTACCTTAGTCATAAAGTTTATTAGATGTCTTTTATCAGTTTTAGGAAGTTCCATTTTATTTCTAATTTGATGAGAGTATTTTTTTGTTTTATGAAGACCAGGTTTTGAATTTTTCAAGGCGATTTTTTAGGTATTAGCATAACTGAATGTATTTCTCTTTTTTCTTAAAATTACAATTACATTACTGATTTTAGAGAAAAACAACATTGCACACCTTAAATATGATCATAGAGTTATTTATTGTTTCTCCATTAATGGATTCAATTTGCTCATATTTCATTAAAGATTTTCTTCTCTATTCAGAAGGAATATAGTTATAGTTTGCTTTTGTTTTTCATGACAATATTCTGTTTGGATTCGGTGTCAGGACAGTGCTATTTGGGAAGTGTTTCTTCCTATTCTATTTCCTAGAAGAGACTGTGTAGAATTGGTGTTATTTCTTCTTTAAATAGTTAATATATTCACCAGTAAAACTCTCTGTCCTGAAGACTTCTTTATGGGTAGGCTTTAAACTACAAATTAAATTTATTTAACAGTCATAGAACTATTCAGAATATGTCATCTTGGAGACAGTTTGGTAGTTTATGGGTTTTGATGATTTTTTTCTAATTTATGTTGATGAATCTATGTACCTAGAATTGCTTCTGTATTTGTTTATTATCTTTTTAAAACCTTTGGATTCTGTAGTAAAATTCCTACTTTCATTTTTACTACTAAAGTTGGAAAGTGCTTTTCTCTTTGAATTTTTTTGGAAAGTGTATTTTACAATTGGTATTATTCTCAAAGGTTTGCAGGAATTTATTTACTAATGATGTCACCTGGGTCTTAATTTTGTTATCGTTTTTGTTTGTGGTAATGTTTTGTTTTTGTTTTTTGAGTTAATATTGCTGTTTCTTATATTAAACATTTCATGTTATACATGTTGCCTGATTTTAACATAATGTTTACAATATTATATTATCTTTTTAATGACTATGTAATCTAGAGTGATGGCAATTTTTAACTTCAGATCTTGATAATTTTTGTGATTTCTTTTTCCTAATGAAATTAACTTTATTGATCTGTTGAAAGAACCAGATTGTCTTTATTGATTCTGTTGTTTTGCTGTTTTTCAATTCATTGAGGTTTAACTCATATTTTTATTATTTCCTTCTGTCTAAATAATTGGTTTTATTTTCTCTCTTTTTTTGTACTAGCTTCCTAATGTGGGAGCACAGACCATTAATTATACACCTTTTTCACATTAAATATGAGCACTTAAAGGTATGTATACATTTTCTCCCTCCTTCCTTCCTTTTCTTTCCCTCTTTTTCTTTCTTTCTTTTTCTAAGAATCTCCTTCCTTCCTTCCTTCCTTCTTTCCTTCCCTCCCTCCCTTCCTCCCTATCCCCCAGGCTGTAGGGCAGTGGCACAATCTCAGCTCACTGCAATCCCCACCGCCCTGGTTCAAGTAATTCTCCTCCCCCAGGCTGCTGAGTAGCTGGGATTACAGGCACACACCATCATGCCTGGATAATTTTTGTATTTTTGGTAGAGATGGGGTTTCACCATGTTGGCCAGGCTGGTCTCAAACTCCTGACCTCAGGCGATTCACCCTCCTCAGCCTCCCAAAGTGCTGGAATTACAAGCATGAGCCACCGCGTCCGGCCTGTATACATTTTCAACTGTGCATTGCTTTAGCTGTTTCCCATAAAGTTTGAAAAGTTTTATTTTCATTATCATTTAGTTTAAAGTAGTTTCTAATATTGCTAACATTTCTGTTGCGATCGTGGGTCTTTAAGTTGTGTTGCTCTATTTTGAAATCATTTTAACATTTCTCATTATAAATTTAATTATTTTATCTTTTTCTGTCCTTTTTTATTTGTGTTAATGTTAGCTATCATTCTTTTTGTGGTTTTCCTCGATGTAATCTACCTTTTTAACTGACCATTTTAAATATTTTTTTTCTTTACTTTCTGTTTTTAACAGCTTTGACTAGTGCCATGGTTTCATGTTCCCTTCAAAACTCATGTTGAAGATTAATGGCTAATACAATGATATTGGGAGGTAGAACCTCTAAGAGATGATTAAGTAATGAGGGGTCTATCTTCAGGAATGGATTAATACCATTACCTCAAAAGTGGCTTAGTTATCCTGGGAGGGGCTCCTGATAAAAGGACAAGTTTGCCCAGTTCTCTCTGTCTCAGGTGCTCGCTTGCCCTTCCACTATATTATGACTCAGTAAGAAGCCTCTTGCCAGATGTTGGTGCCATAATCTTGGACTTCCCAGTCTACAGAACTGTGAGTCAGATAAATTTCATGATAAATTACCCAGCCTGTGGTATTTTGTTATAGCAGCAGAAAATGAATCAAGACAACAATGACATTATTATACATAATTTTCTTATTTTTACTTGGCTTATGTTTGTTCTGCTTCACCTTAGTCTTTTATTGAACAATATATCTAAAAGATCTATAGAAGTATATGAAGACATTCTGCTTTCTTTGTTATAGCTGCATCATAATCAACTGTATGTGACATTAGACCTTAGTTAAAAATGTCCTTAGACATATGGGTAATTTTGAGTCCTAGCCTATTAAATCTACTAATTTACTGAATATACTTTATATTGATTTTTGCATTTTTTCCTATTTATCACTGAAAAAATTCCTAGAACTGATCAAAACGTAAATGTGCTTTTGTTTGATATGGCTACAGTTCTTCCTAGATAGATTTTGCTATTTTCTGTTCCTATCATCAGTGTATGGGAGTGTCCATTTTTCCACAGCCTCACCAACAAATATGTCACCAAATTTTGATTTGTTTTACCTTGAGGATAAATAAGTTTATCTCAGTGTCACCACTCTTATAAATCAAGTGTCTGAGTATGTATGCATCTGTATCCATATATTTTTTCTATCTTAATAATAAATGAAAACTGATACTGTCCTGTGTTTTGTTTTATTACGATTTTCTTGCTATTGCTGGTCCTTTGACTCTCCATATACATTTTGATTCATTGACCATGTTTACACATACACACACACACACACAAACACACACACTTGTAGAGCTTGGATTCGAATTGAGATTTACTAGATCAATTTGAGGAGAATTTACATGTTTACAAAATTGACTGCCATTTTTGATTATGATGTGTATCTTTTCTTTTTGAGAGTTTTATTTTCCTCTTCCTTAGAGTTTTTAGTTTAGAGACCTTGCACATATTTTTAATGTATATTTATAGGACCTAAAACCTAGGGACTTTGTAAACTTATCAATTCTAATATGTTGGCTTATGCTTACATTTTCTGCATATGCAAATGTGTCATATGCAAATAGTTGCTGTCTGGTTTGTTCCTTTCCAATGACAACAATTTTTACTCCTGTGTATTGCACTTAATAGAAGTTGCTTCAAAGTTTACTCTTGATTCATTTATAAATTACAGAAAATATTTCATAATTAATATTTATGATTGATTAAATTGATTATATCAATTGAAATATTGGTATTAATACTATCATATAAAAATAATAACTTTCATGTTTTCTCTCAAATGGGAAAGAGCTTCTTATTTCTAGTTTGTTACTAAAATTCATTCCAACACGTATTGAATTTTATTTTCAACATCTTTTTAGATGATCAACTTTGAATTTTTTTACTTTTTCTATTAATACGCTATTATTTTAAATGTTAAACCAATCCTTAATTACAGAAATAAGCCCAATTCAGCTGTGATTATGAATTTTGTAATGTAATACTGCATTAAATTTGTTATTTGTTGAGCCTATATCTTTCTGAGGAAGCTTGACCATGACTTTGTTTTCTTTGTCATATTTTTGTGCCTAATGAATATTCACCCCAAAAAATGAGTTAAAATGTGTCTCATCTTTTCAAAATATTTTAAATAATTTTTCTATGATAATTTTTATTTATCCCTAATAATTTTAGAAAAATTCACAGTAAAATATTGTAGTTTTAGGTATTTCTTTGTTGAAATATTTATATTTAAAACTATTTTTAAGTAAATATAGGACATTTTATTTGTTTAGCTTTTTGTGTGTCTTATTTTTCTTTTGAGTAGGTCTATTTTATGTCAATTAAATTTTATTATCAGAGAGATTCTCATAATATACTCCCATCATTAATGCCTTTAAAGTCTACAGTTGTGTTTCTTTTTTCCACAACTATGTATCTACCTTTTGGAATTTGAAATTTCTGTTTTCTTTCTTTGATTCTTATTCTTAATTGGAGTCCCCATTTTTATTAGTCATTTTCAAATGTCTTTATTTTGTTTTTTGTTTTACAGAATCTATTATAATTTATTTTCAATTAATTTACCTTCCTATGTTTCTTCCTTCTACTGGATTTGAAGTTTTTTTTTTTTGTTTTTTGTTTTTAATATTCTAGTTTCTTGAGTTAGAAGCTCAAATCAGTGGTTTCTTTTCAGCTTTTCTTTTTTTTCTAATATATTCACTTTAAAACCTTAGTTTAAATATATCATTTTAAAACCGTAGTTTAGGTCAAAACACTTCCTAATTTTCATTGTGAATTCTTTTTCTTTCTGTGGTTATTTTAAATTGCAGACTTATCTTACAAATTGCAAATATTAAATTATATTATATTTTTTATTTTCAGATATTGCTTTCTGACTTAATTCCATTCCTATTATTGAATACATTCTAAATTATTTTAGTCCTTTATAACTTGTTTGGACTTGCTTTGTGTTCTAGCATACAGTCTATATTGATAAACAGTCCATGTAAACTTGAAAAGAATGTATATTCTGTCATTTGGTCTAGTAGATTGTGTTGATCAATCTTCATAAGGATTTACTCTGTTTGCTTAGCCTATCGAGTATTAAAAGGGACTGCTAGTCTTCTATTCCACTGTGATGGTGAATTTGTTAGTTTTGTTTTAGCTTTATCCATTGTTCCTTTACATATGTGATGCTGTGTAATTAGAAACACACACATTTAGAATTTTAATGTCTTTCTGGAAAAATGACCTTTATATTATTAAGAGATATCTTTCTTTGTAGTATTGACTCTTGCCTTTAAGTCTATTTTGTTCGATAGTTACATACATGTGTAACAGTTCTTAAATGTTAGTGTTTGTGTGTTAATGCTTTTCTTATTATTTTTTTATTTCTTATGAGAGGCACTGAAAGAGGTGTCCTTTGTAGGTAATTTTTTTGATGATTTTAATTTTAGTCTGACAGTTTTAATTTTTGGATTATTGAGTTTACTAGTATATAATATAATGTTTACTATATTTGTATTTATATGTCTACCTTTTAAAATTTATTTTAAATTTTCTACCTGTTTTATTTTTATTTACTTCTATTATCACTTTGTTTGGGCTCTCTTGCTGTTGAATGCTTATGCTATCACATCCTTCAACCTTAATTTCACACGTTTTATTTTTTATGTGTAAGACTTGCTGGGATTTTATTTGAGTGTTAGGTGATCCTATTTTCTGTGATACTGTTACTCTACACTTTAATACCATTATAGTCCCTGTAATCATTATCTTTTTTTGTCATTTCTTTCCAATTTTCCATGTTTCTCCCAGAAATAATTTTTCCTTTACCAGAAGAATTCACTTCAGTATTATTTTTGTATGGATACATCTTTTCTCTCTAGGTGCTTTTTTTTCTCTTAATAATTGCTTTACAGAAATTTCGTTTTAATGTTCCTATGCACACATCCATAGGTTTTATTTTTACTTATTACATTTCTTCATACTGGGCCAATGTCACACATCAGGTTTGGAAAAGTCTCAGCCATTATCTTTTCTAATATTAGTTTTGCATTATTCTCTTTCCGTTCTTCCAGGACACCAGGTCCGGATATTTCATATGTGTTTCTCATGCTCTTTTCTGTTTTCTGAATTACTTATAATGTGCACGAATCCACTTGCATGTTTTCTATCCTCCTGTCATTCTCTTAACTAATTTTATTTCCTGTTATGTCCCGTCTTCTGTTAAACCCACCTATTTAGTAGTAAATTACTATTATGACATTTTTAATCCTTGATATCCTATATCATTTTTCAAGTATTCCCTTTCTCTAGTGAATTCTTTATCTTTTTTTCTCTCTTTCCTCAAACATATTAACCACAGTTAATTCAAAATCAGTGCCTGATATCCATCATTACTCAAGTACCTGTGATCAGTTTCTGTTGTTTGCTTTTCAAACTGATCATCTGTGTGTATGCATGTTATGTATGTACAACTGCAGAACAATGGGCAGAAAAGTGTGCAGTATCTAGCACACTTAATTCTCTCTAAACTTTACCATATCCTCCACCATGCACGTAAAGTGGCACCAGGTGAGCTAAATTCAGTGACAGCTTTAGCTGACTCTAGACCAGTCTGTGGTTTTCATAAGACTTCTTCTACTTCCGGTTCTCTTTCTCTTAGAGGGTAGTTCTCCTGAGTTCCCAGCTTAAAGCCTGGTTCTTATATTTTGATTTTGTTTGTTTCTCTTTGGCACCATCACACAGCCGTGTCTTTTCTTGATCATAATGGGAAGGCCTGTAGTGTTTTCCTTTTAAGTAAAGTGCTTGTTTATCGACTAAGATATATACTTTATCATGTTAATAATGTGTCCATTAAGTACTATTTTATTGAGTGTATTTTTATTATGATGTGTGCTGAATTTTGACAAATGCCTTCTCTACATCTTTGGAGTAATCATATAATTTTTCTTTTATGCTCTATTTATATGGCCTTATTTATGGCCATATTTATGGCCTTTCTACCATTGAATCACACTTGCATTACTGAAATTAACTATAGTTGTTTATCTTGTATTGTTTTTATGTGCCATTAGACTCTATTTGCTGCTGTTATATTTACAAATTTTGCATTAATATTTATAACTAAAATATATTTGTAATTTAGCAACTTTGTGCAATGTATAAAATCAATGTTATATTCATATTATAAATCAAATTTAGAGGTTGCTCTTTTTCAATGCTCTGAAGCAATTTATGAAACATTTAAATTACCTGATCTTTAAAATCTTGGTAAAATTCCTAGATGATGTAAATTGGGATTGCTGCTGTTTGGAAAGGGGCTCTTAAACTACTTTCTCTATTTCCTCTAGGATCACTATTCTACTTATATTTTCTATGTATTGAGTTTAGTTTTGGTAAGTTTTTCAAAAAATTGTTTATTTAATGTAGATTTTATTTTTTAGAGAGTGTGACAGAATTTATGAATAAACTAAGCATTTATTACTTTTCTTTTACTGCATATCAGTTTTCTAACTCATTTATTTCTATTTTATTAAGTTTTCCATCATCTTTATTTTTATTTACTTTGTCATTCTTTTTCTAGGTTTTAGAAATCATTGATTTGTTTAATTTTATCTCATTTTTATTGATACAGTTATGTAATGCTATAATTTTTTTACTCACAACTGTTTTAGATATATGCCACAAAATCTTTTGTAGCCTATTTTTATGGCCTTATTTATGGCCATATTGAAAATAAAGATAATTTTCAACTCCACAATCACTTTGTATTTGCCCTTTGAGTCAGCATTATTTAATATTATGTTTTTTATTATATTGTTTCAATATGAAAAGGCATTTTCGTTTGATTTTCTAAAAATTAATTTCTATATTTTTAATTCTAATCAGAGAATGCTATTTTTATTATTTCTATACTTTGAAATTTATTGAGGTTTTCTTCAGAGAAATCACCTAAATTATATTTTCTCAGAAAAACATTATTCAGATACTTATTTACATGAATGTTGCACATGCACATTAAGTAAATGTACAATGACAAACACCGCAATTACTTTTGCACCAATCTCATATATTGTTTGGTTTTGGCAATCATAGTGTATCTTTAATTGTGTGACAGATATTTCTCCAAAAGGAGATGGAAATTGAAGTTAGCAACATTTACCTCTAGAATGGGACACACACTTTTTAATGCCATGCCACCAAAGTAGAAGCCAAATGGATTTCATTTCTAATGGAGCTGGGTCTGACTGACTCGTGCTGCAGATTTGGTTGATTTCAGTAAAATAAGTTAAGGGGTGAATCAGGACCTTCCTCCTAACTGGGACTAGAATCTAAAAGCTGGTTGGCAAAGGTGCCTGTGCTTCATTAATGATACTGTGCTGCCTAGGATTGCTCTAAATCTTGCTGTTTCGTCCATGAAGAGTTCTGGTAGCGCTTCATGTCCATCCTCTATTTATCCTGTCTCTTTCAATCTTGAAGTGTTGCCCCACCCCTGGACATTCTCAGGGCAGCAGCCCCAGCTTCTTTGACAATCTGGACATCTCACAGCTCTTACTGAACTTTCAAAGTGAGAGGAAAAGGGATCTCAGTTCTTGGGCCTCACTTTAAGCATCAACTCCTAAGGGCACCTAATGATTTCACAAGATCAGCTGTGTTTGCAGATTGTGGATCCTGTGAACTTACTGCATGCCATATGTATTCCTAGGTGCTCTTACTCAACTGTCTTCTTCTGGCTTTGCTTTGGGATATCCTCCTTGAACATTCGGTGAATATGCATGGCAAATGGAAATATTCACTGTTATAATATATGGCACTTGACCATATGTGGTCATTAATATTTCAGTAGAAGAGAGGCTCATTTCTCCCTCACCTGCCTATGACCGATTCCTCTTTTTGTAATTGCAACAGGGATGAAAGCAAAATTAACTTACTTTCTCTGGTGAAGGACTCCCACTATTTTAAAATTTCATTCACTGGACATCTTCATGTGCTCAGCTCTAAAATTATCCAGATTGTTTTGGTTGTTATGGTGAGAATGACTGTTTCTTGGATCTGTAGATCTACACTGGATACCATTTTTTTAAATTTTAAAACTTTTTAACCTTTCCATTTTGTTTTTATCTCTGTTATATCTTTCCTTAAGCTTTTATATGTGGTCATGTTTTGTTATTGTGCTCTCTTTTCCAATTTTAGTCTTATTTTTAAATAATTTTTAAAAAATTCTAAACTATTCATAAATTTTGTCAGCTACCTTTGTAATTCTTCCTTATTCTAATCACATAATTTCTGAGCTTTTTATATTTGGATTTATCCTATCTTCTCAAAGCTCCTATTTTTTGTTTTAATTTTTTTCTTCTTCAGTTGAAATATTAGAGTATCATCTTTACTATGGGTGTTTACACTGGGCATAACTTCATTGTCTGGAGAAGTATTATTCTTCTGAATATTTTTTGCTTTATAATGTTGCATAAGATTCAAATGCAACAATATTACACATTGCATAAATGTAATCATTTTATGCTATCATGTATAAGTGGGGTGAGTTTGCTTTCTTCTTAGAAGATAGAGGGGTCAGGATAGATTAACTTAGTTCATAGCTCTAACATTCTCTCATCTACTGATTTCGAGGAGTTTTAAAAAATAACATATGCTTTAGACTTTTCAAAATCCTATGTCTCTGTTTCCCTCTACTTTTAGATCTGGATTTTGTCTTTTCTTTATTGTCTCTTTCCCAGTAAAATGGAATTATATTACCAGGAGTCTTTTTTTTTTTTTTTTTTTCTGAATCTGTGGCTTTACCCTGAAATGAAATAACAATTATTTGGTTTCAAAACCTATAGGGCTCATATTATCTCACATTATAAACCTATACCATAGCCCTTCACAATTTCAACTTTATTGTTGCTATTTTTATTTACATTTAAATTGTACAAAATATGTATACATATTTTGGTATACATAGTAAATTGATTAATAGTAAAACAATTAACACTTTTAACATTAAATATATTTACCTCCCTTTTTTTTCTAAGAGCACTTGAAATCTATTCCCCTTCCTATATACATTATTTCCCATATACAATATGTTTTCTGTATACAATATACTATACATCCTGTCTGCTGCCACCAGTGCATGTGCATGGTACTTGGGGATATAAATAGAGATTTGCCATGCCTGCCACTGATACTTACAGGTTATTTCTGAGGGACTAGGGACTGGCCCACCCAGTCTGCCACTAACATCTCCTTTGCCTGTGAGTACTCTTAAGGGCCTGAAGTTTGGTCTGCTGTAGCTACTACCATTGCCAGTACTGCACATACTACCCAATACCCCAAGGGCACACCCACCCAGCCTACTGCTGCAAATTCTAGCACTTAAGTATGCAGTCTGGAGATCAAAGGACTAACTTGCCATGACACACCACTAATGGCACCCACGTAAGCCACCTGGGGGCATGCCTGGCCCAATGCTGCAGCTACTGATACCCAAGGACAAGACCTCCTAGTATCTCTGTCTTCCAGCAAAACCTCACCACAACTTGCACTAACAAATACAACTTAAACCTCTGAGGAACTCACAGAGAATACTGATACTGATTAAAACCAAAAAATGCCATACAGAGACTATATTACTGCACCCACCAAGAATCAAAGACAAAGCACCCTACCCAACCAACACTGCAGCTACATCTGTAGGAAAAAAGTATTTCCCTACAAAAGCCAAATTGTAATATTAGATGAAGTAACTGTTACATCAGATGTGTAGACAGCAACATAAGGAAAAAAATATGAAAAACTAAGAAAATATGGCACCTTGAGGGGTACATAGTCATTCTTTAGTAAGAGATCCAAAATAAAGAAAAGCTAAAAAATATCTGAAAATGAATTCAAAATGCCATTTAAGAAATTCAGTGAGATATAAGAGAACACAAATAAACATTACAATGAAATCAGAAAAACCATTCATGGTCTGAATGAGAAATTAAACAAGGAAGAGATATTTATAAAAAGCAAACAGAAATTCTGGAAATGAAGAATTTGGGGGATAAGATGAAATTACCATTGAAAGCTTAAACAATAGACCAGATCAAGTATATGAAAGAGTTTGAAACATAAAGAGACAGGTATAGGTCTTTTTAAAATAACCTAGTCATACAAAAAAAAAATATAAGAATTAAAAATAAATAAAGAAAATATATGTAATGTATGAGACACCATAAGTAACCAAATAATCAAATTGTAGGAGTTTAGGAAGGAGAAGAGGTAAACAAAAGAATAGCTGAAAACTTACTAAGTCTTGCAAGAGACAGATATTCAGTTACAGAAAGCTCAAAATTCCCCAGATGCACTTCAACCAAAAAGGTCTTATTCAAGGCATATTATAGTCAAACTATTAAAAGTGAAAAACAAAGAGAAAATTCTTAAAACAGCAAGAGAATCAAGTAACATATAACAGAATCCCCATTAGCCTAACAGCAAATGTCTTAGCAGAAGCCTTACAGCAGATGTCTTAGCAGAAACCTTAGGGTCAGGAGAGAATACATGCAATGTGATTAGAGAAAAGAAAAGTACAAACCAAAAATACTACACTCAAAAAACTTTTCTTCAATAATGAAAGAGATATATAGTCTTTCCCAGACAAGTAAAAACAGAATTCATCATCATAGACCAGCCCTACAAGAAATGTGTAAGGCAGTTCTACATCTGGAAAGAAAATGGTAATCTACACCATCACAAAAACACATGAAAGTGCAAAATTCAACTGGTAGAACAGATACAAAAAAGAGAGAAATGAGTCAAATGGTGTCACTATTAACAAATTTAGCAGATCATAAAAGGAAATAATGAAAGATGAAGAGACAAAGTATATACAAAACCAGAACACAGTTACAAAATGACAGGACTAAATCCTCACCTATAACTGACAAGTTTGAGTGTAAATCTTTTAAATCCCCCAATTAAATTACATAGACTGGCTGAATGAAAAAAAAAATAATAACCCAACTATATGCTGCTTAGAAGAAACTTACTTCACCTCTGAAGACATACATAGAATTAAAGTGAAGAGATTGAAAATATGTTCCACACAAATGGAAACCAATAGTGTACTTATGTCAGAAAAAAATAGACTTTAAGTCAAAAAAACATTAAAAAGACACCAAGAACTTCATTATATAATGATAAATGGGTCAATTCAAGGAAATAATATAACAATTGTGAATATATATGAAGCCAACATTAAGGCACCCACTTATATAAAAAAACATTATTAGTGATAAAGACTGTGATAGACCCCTAAACTATAAAGTTGAGGATTTCAACACTCTAAGCATTAGACAGATCGTCTAGATAGAAAATCAGCAAAGAAACATCAACCATTCTGCATTATAAACCAGATAGACCTAAAAGATATTTACAAAATATTTTATCTAGCAGTTGCAGGATGCACATTTTTCTCCTGAGCATATGGAACATTTCTTCGGAATAGACCACAAATTTGGCCGTAAAAACAAGTCTCAAAAAATTTCAACAAATTAAAATTATTTGAAACATTTTTAAAAACATAGTGGAATAAAATTGAAAACCTTAACAAGAGGGATATTGGTACTCTACAAATACATGGAAATTAAACAACATACTCCTAAACAAATATTGTTCAATTAAGAAATTAAGAACAAAATAAAAAAAAAACATTATTTAAAGCAATGAAAATGGAACCACAACATACCATAACCTATGGGATACAGCAAAAGCAATGCTATGAGGGAAGCTTGTAATAAAAAACCAAAACAGTATAAAGATTTTATATATAGAAAAATATAAAGAATCTCCCCTCAAATATCTTAGAACTGATAATGGATTAAGAAAAGTTGCAGGATACAAAATCAACATAAAAAAATTGATAGCATCTCTATATACCAATTACAAATGTAATGTATTTATTTTATGCCAATTAAAGAATAAAATAGAGAAAAAAAGTCACTTAATTTTTATGGAACCACAAAAGACCTTGGAGGGCAAAAAATATAGGAGGCATCACACTGCCTGACTTCAAAATATACTACAAAGCTATGGTAATCCAAATGTTATAGTATTGATATAAAGACAGACACATAGATCCATGAGCAGAATAGAAAACCTAGAAATAAATGCACATGTTTACAGTCAACTAGTTTTTTACAAAGGCATCAAGAATATCCACTGGGGGAGGGACACTCTCTTCAATAAATGATCCTAGAAAAGCTGAATATCCATTTACAGTGGAATGACATTAGACTCTGATCTCTTAACATATAAAAAATTAACTCAAATTAGACTTAAACATAAGACCCAAAACTATAAAATTACTAGAAGAAAACATAGTGGAAATACTTCAGAACATTACTCTTGGCAAAGATTTTATAGCTAAGACTTCAAAAGCACAGGCAACCACAAATATATAGAAACGTGGTTATATTAAACTAGAAAGTATTTCTGCACAGCGAAGGAAACAATCAACAGAGTGAACTGGCAACCTGTAGATTGGGAGGAAATACATGCTAATTACTCATTGGACAGGGGACTAATATCAATATATACCAGGAACTCCAACAACACAACAGAAAAGAAGCCCAAATAATCCTACTAAACACTGAACAAATAATCTGAGTAGGCATTTCTCAAAAGATGACATACGAATTGCAAACAGGTATCTGAAAAGCACATTCAGTATCACTTATTACCCAGGGAATGTATATCAAAATCACAGTGAGGTTTCATCTCTCTCCAGGTAGGACGGCTTTTATCAAAAAGACAACAAATAACATATACTGGTGAAGATATAAAGGTCAGGTAACTCTAATGCACTGGTGGTGGAAATGTAAATTAGTACAGCCATGTTGGAAAATAGTGTGGTGGTTTCTCAAAGCAATGAGAAATAGAACTATAATACAATCCAGCAATTCCACTGCTTTGAATACATATTCAAAGAAAGAAAAATCATATCAAAGAGATATCTGCACACACATGTTTATTGCAGTACTATTCACATTAGCGAAGAAAAGAAGTCAACCTTAAGTGTCCAGAGGCTGGAAAGGGTGGATGGGTTGTGGGGAGAATAAAGAAAGGTTGATTTATGGGTACAAACAAAGTTAGATAGACAGAAGAGGTCCTACTGTTCAATAACACAAAAAGGTGACTATAGTTAACAATAATTTATTGCATATTTCAAAATAGCTAGAAGAGAAGATTTATGATGTTCCCTACAGAGAGAAATGATAAGTGTTTGAGGTAATGAAAATTCCAAATACTCTGGTTTAATCATCGTGTATTGTATCCATGTATCAAAATATCACATGTAGCCCATAAATATGTACACTTATTATTTATCAATTAAAAAATCCAAAATATATCAGGTTCTCACACAATTCAATGGTTAAAAAAAGAATAAATAACCCAATTTTAAAACTGAGCAAAGCAATTGAGTAGAGATTTCTCCAAAAATAATAATAATAATAATACATTAAAATATCACTAATTGTACTGCTTTAATTTGGAGTTGGCAACACCTGTTTCTGTTTTAGATTTGACCCATGGCAAATCCACTGAGCAATGATGGGCAGTTTGTGGACATTCAAGTTGGTAATAAAGCTGAATTATTTATCAGGACGGTTTAGCACCAATTTTACCTGAAAATAAGTATGGAAGCTAATATACCTTGTTAAAGAACCATTTTATATTCTTCCCCATACTTCCCTTCCTTCAAATACAGTTTCACAGCTAGAACCCTGATTCAATTCTCAGACCTCAGGCCCTGTCTATAAACATGGTCTTGTTTATTCATTCGACATATATCTATTGATTACCTCCTCTGTGCAGGTACTGTGCTTGTTTCTGTGAATACAAAACCAAATATATAGTAATCAACTCCTTCTGGGTACTTAAAGTCTACTTGGCCAATTTGTCCTAGGATTCCTATGTTCTTATCTGCATATTTGGGTCCAAGTGAATGTCCTAAATTATGATTTTGACCATACTATATCCTGAAAATAAGCTTGTAATGTTTCCCCATCTCCAACAAAGAAATAATTTTTAAATTAATATTGTAAACCCTCTTTTATCTCTTCCTTTTCTTGCTATATGATTCTATTTTTGAAAACAAGATGCTCCATTTTACCTGTCACTTAGTATCAGTAACTACTGTTTCGGAGTATTCTTATTAAACTCTCAAAGTAGTTCCACATTTAATTCTGATAACAAAAAGTCTGACTCATTCATTTACTTAACAAACATTTATTGTTTATCTACTAAGTGCTACCCATTTGTCAGATTGTCAGCTAATGGGTACCCATTGATGCCCAAGAAAATGGACACCATCCACACTGTCATAGAAGATATTGTGAAAGACTGTTATTGTTAACTAATTACAACTATAATACATGTTACAAAGGTAAAATGCATGATACAATGAGAATAATTTTTTAAAAAACTAAAAAAATACAGTGACAGATTTTTTTTTTCATGTGATAATGACATTTGAACTGAAATCCAATGAGTAAAACTTGCCTGGATATGTGGAATAGAGCTGTGCAAGCAGAGAGAGAAATCACTGTGAATTTTCTCAAATGGGAAATTAATTAAAGGAACCAAAATTTTTTAATTCACTTTTTTTCTTTTTTGAATAGATTGCATTTTAGAGCAGTTTTAAGTGCACAACAAAATTGATCAGAAATGCAGTTTAGTTTTCAATGTGAACTTAATGACTGTGTATGGAATTAAAATCATGGTGAACTCAACTTTATGTTATCTGATTATCAAACACCCAATGTGGACTTTATTTTTTTTGAGACTGAGTCTGTATCTGTCAACCCCGGCTGGAGTGCAGTGGTGTGATCTTGGCTCACTGCAACCTCTGCCTCCTGGGTTAAAGCAATTCTCCTGTCTCAGCCTCCCAAGTAGTTGGGATTACAGGCACCTGCCACCATGCCCGGCTAATTTTGTCTGTATTTTTAGTAGACTTGGGGTTTCACTTTGTTGGTCAGGCTGGTCTTGAACTCTTGGCCTCAGGTGACTCACCCGCCTTGGCCTCCCAAAGTGCTGGGATTACAGGCATGAGCCACCATGCCCGGCCCAGTGTGGATTTTTTAAAACTTTTTGTTTTGAAATAATTATATGTTCAGAGAAATTTAGGCAGAATATTATAGGACATATCAAGAAACAAGAATTTTATTTTCTATGCAATGATGAACTAATTGTATAAATAAGAAAAGAAGAAAAGTGAACATAATAGCCATTGATTTGGTAACTATATAATCCTAGGACAGGCAGGACTCTGCTATCTTCAAATCCCAATAGTTTAATGCAAGAAATACCTCTTTCTCCCTCAGGTAATATATACCACTTCAGGACATTAATCTAGGCAAAGATTTTATGTGTGTTTAAAAATACAAAACGTACTTATTTTATGGAAGAACTGTGAGTGTAGTGGTTATGCAGGAACCAGGAGCCACTGAAACAAACGTTCCTGTTGATGTGTGCTCCTGTGATTACCTCAGCAGAAGGACAGCAGCGCACACCTGGCATACAGGTACTTCAGGCTCCCGACCAGGAGTGATATATCATATCTGCTCATATTTGCTGAAGGATGTTATAAATCCACGCCTAATGTCAAAGGAGTAGGGACTTACAAGCTTACTCGATGTCCAGAAGAAGGAGGAAATTTGTGAATGCTCCTAATGACTGTGAAAGTGAACATTAGTATACTCTCTTCGCAGAAAATAGAATAATCTATTTATTAAGCAGCCACATTTAATTACACTGACATTAAATTAATAATGTGTGCTAGGCCTGTTTGCAGGCATAGCAGTGTATAATCCTACATGAAAAATGAGTATCTACTTCAAATACAAATTGTGTGTGTGTGTGTGTGTGTATAATTGGTTTTTTTTTTTTGGAATGATGGACTATTGCTTCTTTTTTTTTTCTCCCTAGCTGGGTGAGCAAGAAAAGTCAAACATGTGTTAATCATGAATACCTTATAATTCTAATTCTTTTGGGCAATCTGTTATTGGCAGTAGTTTTAGGCCCATAGAAACAATCTGCTAACACATTAGGCTTTTATTACCTTTGTATACAAGATTAACATCACTATCTTGTAACATGGCTCAACTGAGGTTTATTTTACTACTTTTAGACAAGGCAGTGGGGTAATCCTCATAATAATCAAAACAAAATTTGGCTTAATGATGGCACTATTACCCCACTAGTCTGTGGAACTTCTTATTGAATCTATCCCTTAAACAATAGGATAAAAACATTGATGACCTATCCAAGCCAATCCTCTTATTCAAAGACCTGGTGGTAGCAATAAAAAAAACAAAAACAAACAAACAAACAAACAAAAAACACCATCAGGCAGTTTATCTCACTTACTTCTTATAACGGAGCTGTGAAAACATTATTATCAGCAATGAGTGGAAACCAAATTTGAACACACCCTGTCTGACTGCAAAGCCAACATTTTAATCACTAAATCAATTTTTTTTTTTTTTGGCGGGGAGGGGGGTTGAATAAAGGTTGATTATTAACTAAATAAATCAAATCATTATTATCAGATTCTAACCTAAGATAAGAAGTATTAGCCATTCCCCCAAACTCTTTCCAGTTGCTTAAAACCCTTTCAGTTTATGAAAAAATGAAAGAAACTCATTGGTAGATGATAAATTTTGGCTTAGTGGACATGTTGTTTACCATTTTAATGTGTGTGTGTGTGTGTGTGTGTGCATGCGTGCATGTGTGTGTGCATGCGTGCATGTGTGTGTGTGTGCGTGTGTATGTATGTTTCAATTTTCAAGTCTCATTGTTTAATATACAGTCACATTAGTTACTGCTAGAGACACTAATCCTTGAAGAGGCAAAACTAAAAAAAATAATTTTTCTGAAAAAGGCATCACAAAAGTATCACCATTGAAGATGAAATACAAATGAAAGCATCCATCTGCTTTTATTTGAAAATAGTGAACATAATATCAAATGATTTAGAACTGAAAATGATTTAGCATCATTTCTAGTTCAATACCTTCCTGTGTCAGAGAAGGTTCTTCATTGGAAGAATAGAATTTTACAGAGAAGACTGACTTCCCCAGTGATGTACAGTCGCCTTGTGTAAGAATAGCTTGATAATGTTTCCAACTAGAACTGAAGAGCCCCAGTGAGTAACAGTGGGTCACATATATTTGTGTATACCACATCATGGGACTTTAAATAAGTGTTTCTTGGTCTAGTTAAAGCTGTGAGCTGATGAAAGAATAGAAGCCTTCAGTATTCTGAGACCATATACCCCAGCTTTGTTATGACTTCAAAATAAAAATTAATTATATCTTTCCTGAATCACAAATACGTACTTCTGTCCAAGTACATTTAGAATTACTGAGCACAAAGAGAAAGTGATTCATCAACACAGATGTACATGCAATGAATTAGAAAAGGCTTAAACCACCTATGGCTAAATAAAATTATGGACTTGCAATAGTTTTCTGACCTGTATCCATCAAAATGTCAAAAGGATATTAGTAGAAAGCAGGTATGCAATCTGAAAATAATGGGGCAACTATTAATCTCTTACTCTGCTTGATTCCGCTTCGCACAAATGAGACACAAACCATATATGAGCCCAGAATGAGAAACATTGATTTACAAAGATCAATGTATTTGACTTCTTTTGATTCCTTGGGAGGAACTGTTTCTGTTTATTCTAGAAACACACTGTGGTCAGCTTCTCAATCATCTGGTACTCAGTGACTCTGCTTACCTCCGTATCCTGTAGTGGCAAAAATATGGACTTTGAAATCAATATCCCTAAAATCACATTCTAGCTTTCAAGCTAGCTCTTGAAACAAAAAAAACGTCTAAGCCCCACTTTTTTTTTCATAAGTAAAAGCAAGGAAATAGTATCTACCTCCCAAAGTGTCCCTGAGACCTAAATATGATATATGTAAAGAATATAAAAAGTAATCAATACATGAAGGTATGTCATTATTGTCCTTATTTAAGGCTCATGTTACATGAAACTGTAGCACACCCAGAAGTGAAGAAAAACAAAACAGAACTTTGCTTACTGAAACATTTGTAGAAGAAAAAGGAAAATAGGAATGTAGTTTAAAAAGAAAGGAAGTGTCTCACTCAGTGGACAGAGTATGCCTTAAGGTCTATTGTGAGAACAACAATTTTGCTAAAGGAAACACCAGAAAATTTTTCTTTTCATGGGTGCTGAATCTGCTAGTAATTCCTTAGACAGTAACTCTACATTATTAAATATAGAAGTAAAGTTAAATGATGCTGAATCATAGATTACTTCCTTTTGATATGGATCAGCTTTGAGGATTTAAATTCCATATATATTATAGATTAACGTGTTGAAGTCTTTATATTCCCCTCAACTGGCTTTTTGAATTGTTTTGAGAACTCATTTGGATGTGTCAGAAGGCAAAGAAAGCATGCATTTAGGAATTCATAGGAAGTGAAGTCACAGTTTCAGTACCCCAGGTTTCTTATAAAAACGTTCCTTTTTAAATAATTGGTGTGCTTCCTCTGTGACCACACATACTCAGACAGAAACTATATTATGATGTAGTCTTTGGAATTTGCATTTTATTGTTCAATAAATTCTTATTTATGCACAGGTATATGTATATACACATGTGTGTGTATTATATATATATGCAGTTCAGAATTTAAACATTAGGCATTCCCCCATGAAACTAATGCAATTCTTATTCTATAAGTAAACAACATTGAGTCAATAAAAATATGTGAATGGTAAATATAAAAAAGAGATACATTTCAAACTGAATGGAAAAAAATCTTAGATTTGAAAGGAGAGCTAAATAGCAGGAAAACTAATCCAAGGAATTGGAATCATGCACAAGAAACATTCAAGACAAGCAAAACTAACCAAGTTTCAAAAACAAAACAGCAGAAGCAAATATTGGATTCAGCATGTTAAAAATTCAACTTCATTGATGTATAACTTACATAACATAAATTGTGTCCATTTACCTTGTAAAATTACATAACTTTTGAAAGATGTACATGCTTCTGAAACAACTACTGCAATTAACATACAGATTTTCCTCACATCTGAAAGATTTTTCATACTTGTTGCAGTCCCTCACCCTCTTCATTGTCAGACAGAGAAAAATCCACTGATCAGCTGTCTGACATTATATATTAGTGTGAATTTTATACAATTTTATAAAAATTAAGTGAGACTGTATTCTATTTGGTATGGCTTCTTTCACTCAACACAGTGATTTTGAGACACATCCATGTTGTCGCGTGTATTACTAGTCTGACAATTTTTGCCCTACAATATTACATTGTATAAATATACCCTATGCTGTTTATCCAGTCAACTTTTAGAAATTTGGACTGTTTCTCATGTTTGGTTATTATGAATAATGCTGCTATGCACATTCACGAAAATCTTTGTGTGATCACGTTTTTGTTTTGCCAAAACGTAAGTGAAAGAAAAAAATACCTAGGAGTTTAGTGGACTGTTCTTAAAGTAATATATGTTTAACTTTTAGAGAAACTTCCAAAGAGTTTTCAAAATTAATTGCATCATTTTATACTCCCTCCCAACAGCATATGAGAGTTTTTATTGTGACACATTCAGGCCAGCCCTTGATGTGATCAGTTTTTAAATTACTAGCCACTTAGTAATTACAGAGGAGTATCTCATTGTGGTTTTAATTTGCATACCCTAATAACTAACTAATAATGTTGAGAATCTTTTTACTTGCTTATTCACAATTCATGTATCTTCTTTGTGAAATGCCAAATCAGTATTTTACACATTTTCTTCAAAATTGGATTGATCGTCTTTTCATCTGTTAGTGTTCTTTACATATTATGGATACACCCTTTTGTTAGATAATGTATTTTCTCCAAGTCTATCTTTTAATAGTGTATGTTTTCTTTTTTCTTATGTGCCTTTACAACAGCAAAATGTTTTAATTTTGAAACTATCGGTGATTACTTTTTATGATGAATTTGATGTATCATAGCTGGGAACCTTGCATAATATAATGATTTTCTCTAGAAGTTCAATTAAGTTTGCTTTTGTGTTTCCATTTTTTATCTATTTTACGTTCAGTTTTTGTGTATTACGAGCGGTGATGGACGGCGTCCTCCATCTCGTCTCTTCTCCTCCTCCTTCCCCTTCTCTATAATTGAAATTTTCTCTTAAGTATATTGTTTAATTTTTGCTGCTTGTATGTTGAAGCTTCTTCTGACATACAGAGTAGTCGTTTCAGAACTATTTGTTAAAAAGTCTTTCCATTCTCCATTGGATTGTCTTGGCATCTTTGTCAAAACTTGATTGACCATATATGTGTGAATCTATTTCTGGATTCTTTTTCTTTATGCTTACACCACATTACTTTTATTACTGAAGCTTTATAATCAATCTTTAAAATAAGATAAATACATCTTCCAAATTTGTACTTCATTTTAAAAACTGCCTTCAGCTAGTCTCTACTCTTTGCAATTCCTCATATTTTGGAATCAACATATAAATGTAATCACAACATATTATTAGGATATGATTAAGGTTATGGTGACTTACAGATGAATTTAAAGAAAACTGATATCTTAATAATATTGAGTTTTTGGACATACATGCATGTACACATTTCTAGTGATATTACATTTTCTAAGCAACATTTTGAAGTTTTTAGAGTAGGAGAGCCTTTCAGTATTATACATGACTTGGTAAAGTTATTACTAAGAATCTTGTGTTTTCTTATGCCTTTATAATTGAAATTTTCTTTTAAATACATGGTTTAATTGTTTGCTGCTTGTATATTGAAGTTTTAACTGTACTGCAGTGCAACCAACCGTGACCTGCCTTCAGGATAAAGCTGAACAAATGAGAAACTCATTCTTTCCAAATTTAGACAGCCTTCCAAAGGTAGCCTACTATTGTTCACTCACTTTTTTTGTAAGCTTATCTGTGGGGGGAAAATGCTTTTTTAGGAGTTTACTCCACCATTCCAGTACAGAGCTATTGCAACGATAGCTTTTTATAATTAGCAAATGGCAAATATTTTTAAAGTATTTGAAAAAAAGAATATTTAATTTACTTCCAGAAAATGAAATTCACAAATAATATTGTTCCCCATTCACTTAAAAATAAGCAAATTTTGTCAGACCTTAGTAGTCAAATGAAATACATATTTAAAAAAGTAACTAAGTATACAAATTGGTTGGAAGATTCTACTTCTGCCTAGGATGTATAAAGCTTGAAAGACCACTTTTTCCCCCTTAACAGCAAGAAAAGACCAGATGATATAACGTTTTTAAATTGTGTCAGAGAGCTGAGCTAATGGAGCTGTTACTTACCCTGAAATGCAAAGCAAGGTAGGTATCTCCAAGAAGAGCAAGGCCAGAGGCTCTGACTCACTGTGGCAGAGCACAGAAAGAGGACCCCCTTTATGATCTGGAAAAAGAATTTCACTAACACAGCTAATGTCCAAGTATGGACTATTGTGAAAGTATAGAACTGCCGACATAAAAGCCTATTCATAGTCTCTTTTCCATAATGAATACCCACAAAAAATGTAGGGCAGCCAGACACTGGAAAAAGCCTCCTTCAGTGGTAAATTCTTAGAGAAAGGGAGGAGCTGCTGCTGCAGGAAAGACACGTGTCCCCGCCAGCCCCCCTCCCGAACTCTTCTAGGAAAGAAAAACATCAAAGTGCTTGGGAACTGTTGCAAACTTTATCACCAAGCACACAGGGAAAGTTTCAGTGTGGCTAAGAGAATGGTTAAAGAGGAAATTCTCTATCCCTGCATGGGGTAGAGGGCAGCAGAGAATCATCCTAGATCCAGAAATTTAAATGATCTCCTGTCCTGGGGAGAAAGGAAGAAATCAGTCTGCTACATACGTCTCATCAAAGATATGAGGTGGTTTGACATCCATAAGGAAGAATAAAGTCTCACCTCAGGAACCCAAGAGTTGAGGGCCTGCCTAAGACAGAGACTGGACTAGAATTCCAGACTTTCTGCTCCTAGCACCAGGCTAATGAGCTTGTTGTCACATACAACCTATTGCTGGAATGGGTCACTAGCAGACAGATCAGGTATGTAGGGAAGACCTAGAGCCACAGGTGGTGGATTACTCCCTGCCCACCCCTCACCACCTCTAAGTACAAAATTGCAATGAGGTAATTGGAAGCCAGGAGTGTGCTGACGATAACTACGTTCATTACCTACTGCTGCAAAACAAATTATCCCAAAACTTAGTGGCTTTAAACAACACACATTTATAATCACACAGATTCTGTGAATCAGGAAATCGAGAGTTGCTTGACTTTGAGCTTTCAGCTTAGAGTCTCATAAAGTTATAATCCAATTCATTTTGTGCCTGCAGTCTCCTAAACCTCTGACTGGGACTGTAATTTAGTCCTTTTGCAGGACATATCAAATATTTTAAGAAATCAAATGTATTCCCGTATTCTGTCAACAAAAAATGGAAATTTAAATGAAGCCGTGCTATTTACAATGAAACCCTCAGATATGAATTGAACAATATGAGTTCAAAATCTGAATAGTGAAAAGTTTAACGTGGTTAAACAAAACAAACCGAGAAAACCTAAGCCCATGGAGAGCTATATCATGTGAATGAATTGAAAGACCTAATATTGTTGAGATATCCATTTTCCACAAACTAGCCTATCCATTCAACACAATCTCAATCAGGAAAACCAAGCTGAATTTTTAAAGATCAGCTGGTGGAGTCTGAGTATTCTATGGTAAAATAAAGGAAACAGAGGAGTCAAAACAAAGAGAAGCAAAGTTGGAACACTTACACTAGCTGATTCCGAGACTTACTATAAAGGCACAGTAATCCAGAGACTTGTCTTGGCAAAAAGATACATACTTAGATTAATAGAGGCACAATAAAGACTACAAAAAAGACATGCAGATGTATGGCCCATTTATTCTGAACAAATGTGCAAGGCAATTCTAAGGTGAAATAATAATATTTTCCAAAACTGATTCTAGAACAATTGAATGTCCAAATAAAAATAAATTGCCCTCAACCCATATCTCATACCTCAAAGACCTCATCTTAAGCCCTAAAATATAAAATTACTAGAGGCAACCACTGAATAGAAATCTTTTTGCTCTTGGAGGAGACTTAGACACAATACCAGAAGCATGAACTATAGACATAAAAACTTCGTAAATTTGACTTTATCAAAATTTAAAATCTTTCTTCAATTGGCATGGCTAAGAAAATGAAAATAAAAGCTGCAAATTGGAACAAAGTTTTGTATAACAAATATTTAATAACCCATTTGTATCCAGAATATCTTAAGAAATCTCAATGAGCGATACTATGAAACAACCCAGTAAAAGATTGGACACATTTTTGAACAGACAGTTCACAAATGAAGATATATAGTACAAATGAACACATGAAAAAGTGCTCCACATTATTAGTCATTAGGCAAATTCAAATTAAAACCACAATGTGATATACTACATGTCAATTAGAAGCAATTAAAAAAAATCCTGATTAAATCAAGAGCTGGTGAGGATGCAAATTAAATGATACTCTCATAGACTGTTAGTTGGAATGAAAATGATAGAGATTCTTTGCAAAACAATTTACCAGTTTCCTATAAAGTTAAATATAAGCTTATCACACAACCCAGCGATTTTACTCCTAGGTCATCGTTATTCAACATAAATAAAATTGATGTTCATATAAACATATACACACAAATTGAATAAAAATGTGTATAGAGGCTTTATTCATAGTTATCCCAAACTAAAACCAACTCAAATGTTCTTCAGTGGATGAAGGGATAAACAGCTGAGGGGCATCCATTTAAAGAAATACTCTTCAGTATTAAAAATGAATAAACTACCGGCACACACTTTTTGTATATTAGCATGCATCATATGTGTATTGTGAGGAAGATCAAATCTCCAAAGAGGTAGAGGGAAAATTTGGAGGGTTGATGGAATTGTTCCACATCTCAATTGCCGCCTGCATAGCTGTATGCATTTGTCAGAATTCATAGAAAAAGTTTGCATTTTAGTGTATTAAATTATACCTTAATAAACTTGGCTTCCTATTTAAAAACCTGAATGGAGTGAACTAGAAAATAATGCACATTTCAATATTTCAATGCTCAGCATGACACTGGGGGCTATAATTACATAGTGAGATAGTTAGGTTTATGTAGAGTGGAACAAATGCAGTGATACCGGTATGATGTATTGACAACTCAAACACTACAAGTAGTGTTGCCATTAGAAATTTGAATTTCTAAAATATACAAAATTCTCAGCAAACTTTAAAACAAAAGTACGACATTTCCACATTTAATCACATTTTATATGGTAGTTACATATCTAGAAAGCTCACTGTATATTACAGCCATACAACAATATTTAGTGTTGACATGAAAATGTAATTTGATTTTAGGTTCAGAAAAATTAAATGAGTATCCTATTGTGATCTAGAGCAGAGAGTTTCAGGCCAGATTTCTTGAGCTGAAATCTTGGCTCTGTTACTTCCCAACTCTGTGATCTTGGGCAAATTATTTAAATCTCTGTGTGCCTTGGTTTTTCTCATCTGTAAAATGGAAATGGTAATATGAATCTAGTGTACTACATTATACCCTAAAACTTGACTTCCAATAAAAAAACCTGAACTGAGTGAATAGAGAAAAATACACATTTCAATATTTCAGTACTCAGCGTGACACTAGGGGCTATAATTACATAGTCAGATGGTTAGTTTTGTGCAGTGTGGAACAATGCAGCGATACAGGTATGATGTGTTGACAACTCAAATGCTACATCCACACAATACACATAACATACATGCTGATACACAATTAGCATGCATCATATATGGATTGTGTGCGTGCCAGCACGTATCTTACATGTATTGTCTATCTTCATTTCCTCATGAATCTTGTTGTGATTTGTGAGGAGTAAAATGACTTATCTTTGTAAAATACTTAGAATTCCTTGCCCATAATAGTTGTAGAAAAGCATTCTCAGAGTTATCTGGCTCTTGATTACAACCTATGTGTTTTTGCTTTATCTGGAAAGTCTTACAGTGGAAAATTGCCCCCCTCACACCAGAATAGAGGCACAGCCAGTGCATTGCAGCCCCTGTAGGGAGCTATAGTCAAGGTCTCCAGCCCACATGCTCTTATGCATGTTGTCCTGGTGCCTTCTTTCCTAGATCTGTTCATCGGAGGCGTCTGTCCAGGTCTCCTTAGAGGAGAGGAGTGAGACATCTTGACAGTGTTCCCCACTCTGACTCTGTACCCATCTGAGGGTTTATGAAACCACTGGAGCATTTTGTCCTGACTTCCCTCAACAGTAAGTTGGCCTCCACAGCTCTCTGCCGGTCCACCTGACTCTTGGCCTGCATGTCATTCTATGGATGAAAATGAAGTAGAGGGTCTGTGCTTTTTCAGGATTTAGACTCTTGCTTGTGCTATCATAGTAAGACTCTCCTCTTTCATTTTTGGCTTGTGGGGTTTTAAAATTTCTCAACATCTGACAGCTCGGCTCTCTTCCAGCCCAGGCGAGTTCCTGACACTATTGTGGTTAATAGTTATTATAATTATAATTATTACCATGTATAATTATAAACAGTTTGTTCTATTGATGGGTATATCTGGCCAGATGTTTGACTATTCTGCAGAATATTGAAAATATATTTACTTCATTGCACTGGCCCTTGCATTGCAGTAAATAAGTGTTTGTGGCCTGTACCCATTAAATGCTAGGTACATGCTGGAATCATGGTAACTGAAAAACACTTTGATCTAGCAAAATGCCCCCAGGAGGAGCAGTCCTTGCCTTTGATAACCAGCACACTACACTGTTAACTTTCCTCAAGAAAGTCTCTGATTCTCAGTGGTTTCTCCTGGGATTATGAAAGAAGAACACCATGGGTGCTAGGCTATATCCCATCTTTCTACACTAGTTAGGTAACCCCTCACACAGACCTCCAAATTTGTACATTACCATTGTCTATTACTCTGACATATGGTCAATTTTTGAGTTTGGTATTTACAAATATCTTTGTTCTTGAAAATAAGATAATGCCACCGTTATTGGCATTTAACAACATTTAAACTCCTTTTAAATATTACTAAGAATATAAATTGCACATCTACTCTCATATTTACTTTCTGTAACCATAGATAACTTGTGGCTTTCTTAGCAGTTATAATAAGCATAGATTTTTACTTTCTTTCAGATATATTTTGGCTGCAGTTCCTTATTTAATAGTCAAAACTGTATATTTTACACAGCAATGAAGACCCTGAAACAATGGCAATAATGGGTCAAACAAACAAGAAGATGACTTGAACATGAAACAGAAATGAAATTGCCATATTATTACCCATGTATTTTGGAAGAAAAACACACAGATTCATTTTCCTTCCCAGGAGGTTTTCAGTAGGCTTTAGGTGAATACTAGTTTGGGAAATAAACACACTTTTGGTTTTTTACAGTATTTGGAAAACAATTTGTCCATATACTAAGAAGTGTTAATAATGTCTGAAATAGCCCATATTAAAATTATTACCATAGTCAAGTGGTCCTCAGCAAATCTCAATGAAATACTTTTTCTAAAATTGGAATGGCTTTTATTTATCCCAGGGAGCACAAGCCTGAGAATCAGAGCACCCAGATCTCAGCCCAGGGCCTGCTCTAAATGAGCTCTCTGTCTTATCTAGAGCAAGATAAAGGTCATTCAGTCACCAACAAACCAGGAAGAAACCAGCCTTCTAAACACAGGCTAAAGGTAACAAATCAGGTCAAAGAAATTTTATTATTAAGAAATTGATAATATAATTGCAAAGACATTATATAACTATATAATACCTGATATTTGTTACTAAATAATGGAGAGCATAAATGCTCTAAAAGTAATAACAACCAAATGACATAAAAATTGAGTATGATAAGTAATTAGTTTTGTCAAAAGCCAAAATAGAGAATGGTAGACAGTGATGTATTTTCCAGAATGGCACCTTTGGAAAAGCAAAACCACATAAAGGGCAAAACAAACTAGCAAACCAAAAAAAAAAACCACATAAAGGGCAAAACAAACTAGCAAAACAAACGAACAAAAAAAAAACCCCAAAACCAAAAAACAAAACAAACAAACAAAAAAAGTGGTTATAATTAATCAATTATATAAAGGCACAGCATTTACAAAGTGAGTTCTTTGGACCACTTTTTCAAGGGTTAGTTCATGTAAACAAAAAGGGAAGATGGAAAATTAAGTGTGAAATCACAAGAAATATGTCCACTTTTTGAAGCATTTCAACAAACATTTACTATTTTACTTATTTTATTTTTGAGACATGTCTCACTCTGTCACTCAGTCTGGAGTGCAGGGTGTCATCACACCTCACTGCAACCTCTGCCTCGTGAGCTCAAGTGATCTTCCCACCTCAGCTCTCCTGAGTATCTAGGAATAAAGGCATGTGCCACAACACCTGGCTAATTTTTGTATTATTTTTTTTTGTAGAGACAGGGTTTTGCTGTCTTACTCAGGCTGGTCTCAAACTCCTGGGCTCCAGCAATCTATCTGCCTCAGTCTCCCCAAATGATGGATTATAGGTGTGAGCCAGTGTGCCTAGCTACATTTATTTTTTAAAGGCTCTGAGACATGAATGAAGCTAGAGGCCATTATCCTCAGCAAACTAATGCAGAAACAGAAAAACAAATACTATATGCCCCCACTTATAAATGAGAGCTAAATGAGGAGACCACATGGACACAGAGGGGAACAACACACACTGGTGACTATCAGAGGGTGGAGGCTGGGAAGAGAAAAAGGTTCAGAAAAATTTACTAATGGGTACTAGGCTTAATACTTGGGAGATAAAATAAAGTCATAGCATCTATGGGTGAAATAGATGAAATAGAGGGTCTGTGCTTTTTCAGGTTGAAAAGTGTGGAATGAACTTTCTCAGTGTTAATAAATGGAGAATGGATAATTTTTTAAAAGTAACTTGATATAGAGAAACCTGGTAGAAATCAGCTATTCCATGTGACCTAGCCTAACCTCACACATAAGCCATGTTGATATGATGTACATGCTCATTTTACTCAGTGAGAAGAACATTTCTCCACTGTGGTATTCTTCAGCAACAAACCTTCATGACACAAGATTACCTATGTAACAAACCTGCACATGTTCCCCTGAACTTTAAATAAAAGTTAAAAGAAGCTCTGAGAAACAAACAGTTATAAAATTTTAATTTGTGTGAAGAGCTAAAATTAAATATATGTATTTTCATATTCAAGGTACATGCTTACTTAATGCTACAAAGAATGCTCAGTGGAGTACAATAATTTTAGAGGAGTGAGAGTTATTAAAAGATGATGGACACAAGAACTATTTTAGAAGTAAAAATAACCTGACTGGTTTACTGATTAGATATGAGAGGGGAATGTGAGAGTACAATACATCACAAATATGTGATCCCTAAATGAAATGATTGAGTAAATCTTGCCATTTATCATGTAGTGGATCTCAGAAGTAAAAAGACTCATGTAGAGACGTTGTCTGCGTATTTAAAACCACGTAGCAATTGTTTACATATTCTTTTATACTCTGCCCTTCAGAAGGTAGAGCAAGTTTCTTCCCCTTGAGTGTGGAATGCACTTTCTCAATTTTAATAAATGGAGAATGGGTTCAGGCTCGGTGGCTCATGTCTGTAATCCCAGCACTTTGGGAGGCCAGGGAGTGCAGATCACCTGAGGTCAGGAGTTCAAGACCCCAGCCTGACCAACGTGGAGAAACCACATCTCTACTAAAAATACAAAATTAGCAGGGCATGGTGGTGCGTGCCTGTAATCCCAGCTACTTGGGAGGCTGAGGCAGGAGAATTGCTTGAACCCAGGAGGCAGAGGTTGCAGTGCACATGACAGGCTGGGTAACAAGAGGGAAACTCCATCTCAATAAATAAATAAATAGAGAACAGATAATTTTTTTTTAAGTAACTTTATGTAGAGTGACCTGGTAGAAACCAGCCAATCCATGTGACCAAGGCTAACATCACTCATAAACCATGTTGATATCAAGTACCTGCTGATTTTACTCAGTGAGAAAAATATTTCTCTGCTGTGGCATTCTTCAGCAAAAGCCAGATTCTCAGTTTAATCATAAGAAAACATTAGGCAATCCCAAATATCTTATTAATATCTTATTAATAAAATATTAATAATGGGAGAGGCTAAGTGAATGGATATATGGGAAGTCTGTACTACATAGCACCTTTCTGTAACTCTACAGTTCTTTCCAAATAAAAAGTTACAAAATGATAAATACTTGTAGAAATTGGTTGTAAATATTGAATTAACTTACTCTTTAACTCCATGCTGATATAAATAAATTAATTAACAAAAACTTTTATATGTCAAAGGATATTTGCAATTCTCAAATTCCTCTTCAAAGAATACACTTATTAATTACAAAAGGTGAAATAGTAATTTTATATTAGAGATGTCTGAATGATACCTTCTTAATTAGGTGATCAAAGTGAACATCCTCGGAAATGGGATAAATCAGTATCGTCTGCTATGTGATAGGATGCAATGAAAATACCAGATTCCTTCCTTCCTTCCATGGTATTCTATCTACACATGCATAATCTAAATCTAATTGTAAAACAACAAAAACAAAAACAAATGGAGGGATGTTTTCAGGGTCCAGGAAGTCAGGTAAATAAGTGTAGGCAATTGAGAGCAGGAGGGATGCAACAAACTGGACTGTGAATAACTTGCCTAAAGGAATTCAAATTCAATTAAAGAAACATGGTGGGTGAAATTAATCCTCTGATGAAAATAACACTAGCAACAGCTGGTGTTTATCATGAACTTACTCTGTGTCGGGCAACACAATGTAGAGGTTCTAGTGTGGACTCTGGAAATACATTGCTGGACTTGAGTTCTGGTTTTGCTGCCTGTTAGGGGTAAGACTGATCTCAACATTACTCCTCTCTGAGCCTCAGTTGCCTCACTTGAAAAATGGAAATCATAATAACATCTGCCTTATAGGATTTTTCTGAGAATTCAAAAGGTGAGTACATGGAAAATACATACAATAGTGCCTCGCATGTGGAATATTACCCCTCCCCCCACCAAAAAAGCAATTGCAAAACCAAATAACAGGAAAAAAAGATACCTGCTATATTAATTTACAAATTAAGAAGCTGATGTACAGAAAATTTCGGGATTACTAATTGGACCAAAACAGTTTAAGACCAAGTCTTAATTACTACTGTCTTTTCACTGCTGCTGTCTTTCATAGATACCAAAACCTATTATATGAAAAACACTACATTATAACACAAAAATTATTCAAAAATAGGCTCGGTTCTCAGTGAGTTTGTAGTTCCCCAGAAGGAATGAGATACACCTATGAACAAGGCTACTAACAGTCACATAATACAGGAAGAGATGCTTCTTGTATAGAAATGATAGGAGATAAAGTTGAGTTGAAGGTAAAGAATCTATTCATGAAGAAGTGGGATTGGAACTGGCCCTTGATGTGTGTGTGTGTGTGTGTGTGTGTGTAACCTACTCATATGTGTAATCTACTCATACACACACACACACACACACACACACACACATACACATGCACATACATATATAAGTAGGTTATATATTTGTAACTCACTGGTTATTAACAATAGATGCTTCTGGTATAGAAATGATAGGAGGTCAATTTAAGTTGAAGATAAAGAATCCATTCACAAAGAAATGCCACTGGATCTGGCCCTTGACGTGTGTGTGTTTGTGTGTGTGTGTGTGTAGGTTGTAATAAATCAGTGTCGTAGATTTCTCATGGCAAAGTTGGTTAATAATTAAATAGTCTATTATTTATCAATTTACCCTGAATGCCAAACTCAAGAGCTATATTGGTGCTATGATTTCAAAACTTCACCTCATTGTCTAAATTCTGGGAGTTTGGCCAGTCTAGTACATAGTCGCAAGTTGATATTCCTGGGGAGGAATTTAATTTATTTTTTTGAATTATGAAAGTTAAATATGTTTATTGTATAAAAAATAAACTGTAGTTAATTGCACTGACTACAATTAAAAATGAAATCACCCAGAATGTCATTGTCCCAGAGATGATAGCTCATTATTCCTCAAGATATTTTTCCAGATTGTTCTCTCTCACCATCAGTTACCTTTTGTCCAAAAAGATATAATCAGACAAAAGATATATATATATAAATATATATGTATATTTATATACAAATATATATTTAGACTATATATATTACAAAAGATAACACCTCTTTTATAAAACTGGTCTCACATTCTACATAATATTTTCCAGACTATTTTTTAACCTAATATGTACTTCATCTGATTGAATGTTCACATTGTATGCCTTTCAAAGGCTGCTAGGATAGGAAGAAAATTATATACCAGAGATATCCACTTCCTAAAAACACGTCAGGGATGCCAGACACTTTAGAGATGTTTGCTTCTTAGACTCATTGACTTGGAAAGAGGAGATAATGCGATTCCAGGGATCATTGAATAGCACACCTTGAATGAGCTGTATTCTGGTTAGTTTCGTCTAAAGTTTCTCATCTTGGGGGGAAAAAGCTGACATTAAATTTTATAAAAACTTGTAACTATATATCCTTGTTTGTCTTTATGTTTTCACCCATGTCAGCTGTGCAAGTGAAGGCTACTTAATTTATTTTTACTCACCTCAGATAAACCCCTTAGCTGCCATCATTCGTCAGTGGAATTAGGTCACCACTGAGTCCAAACTAGTAAGGAAATAAAATTATTTATCTAAGTGAGAGGACTTGGGTGTCATCCTAGAAGGCAGGTAAGCCAGAGTTATTCAAGAGAAACAACAAGAGAAACATTGTGAAAAATGTTCTTGCCTTTAGCAGGACAGAAGGTGATGTATTTTGATATTTGCTTCTTCCTAACTTCTATGATTTATGCATTATCCCCTCGTAATGTTAGAGAGTTTCTAGGTGGTCCCATTGTTGTCTGTCTTATTCAAAAGGAACACCATCTTTGTTTCACTTGTTCAATATTTTTATTACAATTGTAGTCATATAGGGTAAGATTTGCTAAAGACCTAAAATGTAACAAAGATCTTGTATTTTATTATTTATTTATTTATTTATTTATGGAGACAGAGTCGCGCTGTCACCCAGGCTGCAGTGCACTGGCATGATCTCAGCTCACTGCAACCTTTGCCTTCTGGGTTCAAGTGATTCTCCTGCCTCAGCCTCCCGAGTAGCTGAGACTACAGGTGTGTGCCACCACACCTGGTTAATTTTTGTATTTTAGGTAGAGATGGGGTTTCACCACACTGGCCGGGCTGGTCTCTAACTCCGGACCTCAAGTGATCCGCCTGCCTCAGCCTCCGAGATGCTGTATTTTAAAAAGATTAGATTAAAAGTTCAAACAAAAAAGTGTGTGTGTGTTTGTGTGCACGCATGCATGTGTATATGTATAATTACGTATACAATTGTGTAGATTTGGATTAGAAGTTATATAGCCATCAAAGTAACTTGTTATACACTTCTTATTTTTCACTTGTAATAATGATTTGGAAATATATTTTACTTCTCAAAAAATACTCGAGTTCTGTTAGCCTCAGGTAAATATGTAATAAATCTCGTTTTTGTTTTATTTTGAAAAGGGAAATGTTACACTTTAAGAATGTATGAGTCTACACATAATGTAATATTGAATAGATGTAGTATAAGCAAACTTTGGAATAATGTTAAAAGCCAGTGAATCTGAATTTTAGCTTGGTCTCTCCAAACAAGCACTTTATCACTGAAGTGCCCAGAAACACACAATGCCTCGGGTTTCTAATAGTTACTCCCTCTTTTAAAATGTCCCAATTTATTTAAAAAAAAAAAAAAGCCTCAGTACTTGCTCAATAAATAGGTGCTAAAAGGATGAAAGAATCAATGAATTGCTAGAGTATAAGATCTTTCCTTTAAACTCCTTCCTGGAATATATAATCCTGCCTCTATTTATTTACCAAGTACAATTTACTACTTTTAAATGGAGAATCCTGGACTCACAATGTTTTCAGTTTGAAGAAATATGGATATGGTCTAGGGAAAAAATTCATCTTAGGGACATAGAAAATATGAGTGGGTACTCCCACAATCCTCAATTTTCCAGTAACAAGATTGGAATCTCAAGATTTTATTACTATTTTCTCCTGTGTATATTTGATCTTATTTTGCCAACTAAGTTGCAGTCTCATTAAGGCAAGGATACTCTTACTTATTTTAGTCCCCACCTTTACTTTCACTGATTGACAATATACTCCATAAATACCTCCTTATTGACTAATTTCTGCTAAACTAGTACCTCAATTCTTGATATAGCAAAAGGTGGATTTGGGGTTCAGAAAGGGACATTTTAAAAATAATAGAAATAATAAAACATAAAAGGAAATATAAATAAACATCTCCTTTCCCCAAAAAATATCCTCCTTCTAATGGTTTTCAATCTTAGAAAATGTCATCGGTACCATTGACTTTTTGCTCAAGCCAGAAACTGGGGTGCAACATTTGAGGGACATTAAGATGGAGAGACTGAGGGTTTGGCAATTTCCTAAATGATGGATATATTGATATGTTTACTGGAATAATTCACAGAGTTATTATGACTCACATTCCATCCTGAGGTTCATTTGATCCATGCAAGACATTATGACACATTGAGGAAGCTGCTCAGTGTTTTCACAGTACTATATTCTTGAGTAAGCAGAAAATCAGCAAGACACAATTAAAAGGATGGATTCAGAATTCACAGACTTGAATTTGTGAAACACCCCTGACACATACAATGTGACCTCACCTAAATTATTTAGTTTTCCTCGACTTATGCATGTAGCTACACAAAAGCTATCTGCAAAGTAAGTGAGCAGACCTAAATATTCACACCCTAAAATGTAAGGGGAAAACAGTAATGGTACTTTTATCTTACAAAACAGGATATAATGCCAAGCAAATATTAATTGTGTACAATATGGCAGTGTTTGTTTAATTAATGTTCCTGAGAAGTTCCTCCATCTTACTATTTTAGTTGCATGTGCTACTTTGAAATAAGGTGGTAATTGACATATTATGTCTTGTAGATTTATAAACAAATAGCAAAACTGCCAAACTATTGTCAGTCTATTGAAAACTGTAGGGGTAGTGATTTTCTTTTCATTCTTAAAACATATTTCTGAAGAAAACAGGAGGTCACATCCTTTCAGTAAATTCCCACAAACATTTCCCATTATTTATGTCATTATATTTATAGTACATTTATAAGTCTGCAAAATAATAATATATTAGTTTTATTTAATTTAGTTCTTCCCTCCCGTCTTTTCCTGTGGCGTATTGTAATGGACTTATTATTAAAATAAAAAGGCTGATTATAATAGAAAATTGTTATTACAGAATAAATAACTTTGATAATGCCTTTCAGATTTCCAAAATTAAAACAATTCCTAAAATAATTTTCTCTAAGTCTTCCTACTTTTCTGATGAAATATTGGGGACTTTATATACAACTACACTTCCATAATATTATACCAGAAATGTGAATTTTTGTATCATTGCCAACATATCAAAAAATAAACTAGAGAAACATTGAGGTATTAAAAAACAGGCTGGTATACTGATACATATACTTTTTCTGATATGCACATATATATACATATCTAGAATATTCAGCAGATAGAGAGATAACTAAGACTAGAGTAAATGTTCTAGAGCAAGGGTCAACATGGCACCTACTATGTAAAACACTTTTTTGGAACACAAACATGCTCTTTTATGTACATTTTGTCTGTGGTTGATCTCAAGTAACAACAGAAGAGTTAAGTAGCTGTAACAGAAACTCCATGACTCACAAAGCCAAAATTCTTTGCTATATGGCCCATTATAGAAAAAGTTTGCTAATCCATGGTCCAGATGAGTGATTTTCAAAGCCTAGTATGCAGATGAGTAGCGTCATCATAAGCTAGATATGTCTTACTGCAAATTATTAGGCTCTGCCTAAGACCTACTGAATCAGTATCTCTGAGGGAGGGACCCAGCAGCTTGTATTTTACCTCATGCCCCACTGGATTTTGATGCATGGTAATGTTTTAAAATTACTGCTCCATAGTAAACAATATGTTTAAGAAATGGGCAAGACAGTCAAGTCAGGAAGACATCTGTGACTCAGAGTCCATGGCTCTGACCAACCCCACAGAGCTGATATAAACTACATATGTCAGATCAGAAATTATTAATGGATGCAAAATTAAGATGCAACTGAGGACTAATATATGGAAGAAATCTGGCCTTCCTTCACGTTTCCAGTCTTCCTAAAACTGCAACAAGTCACCACTGTCTCTGGCCCTGGCCACTGCAAAAACCATCCAGTTGTTCTTTTCTCTTCATTTATCCTCTGTATAACAATCCAGTGACTGTTTTGAAATACAAGCTAACTGTATTCAAAATCCCCCAAAATCAGCTCATGTAATTAAAATTAAAAAAATAAAATTTCCTTCATAGCTTCTTCCCACCCAAGTGGAAGCTTTGGGCTTTCTGTTCACTCTAGTGAGAATGCCTTCTCAAAGGTATATCACTGTGATATTGTAAATATACCTTTCTTATATACTCAACTCTTCTCACGTGACTCTTCTGCATAAAAATCTTCCCTGACTTTCCTATCTAAAATAGCTACCACTTTAAATGGGTGAATCATATGGTAGGTGATTTATCCCAATAAATTTTTAAAAAAGAAAAACTAAAGGTAAAGGCTTTCTACAATATAAAATGTTCCATGTGATTACATTCATATTTATACCATAAAATAAAATCAGATAATATCTAAGAGTTCATAGAACAGGCTCTGAGTTTTAATAACAGCTCAAAATTATTTACTATTATATTTTATTATATACCTCACATATTATGTTGTTAACAAAATTTTTTCCTATTATGGCCATCATATAATCATACAATTATTATGATGTCAGCCTCATTTAAGCTGAATCCTAAGGACATGTTGTTGGATAAGAGATTACTAAAATAGAAATAAGAGAAAGAGTTTTTATGGTATTAGGTCTTATGTTTAATTCTTTAGTCCAACTGGAGTTAATTTTAGTGTAAGGCGTTAGGAACAGGTCCAGTTTCTGCTTTCTGCACACTGGTAGCCAATTTCCTTTTTAAAAAAATGCAGCAGTGGGGATAGGGTATGAAAAGTGCCCCTGGATCTACTGCTACATACTTTATCTCTGCTTGGAGATTTGCTATTACATTTGCACCTCAAAAGAGCTGGAAAATCCTGCTATAATAGAAACCTGATTGCTTAAACAAATGTACTCCCAAACATATGTAGCCACAGACCTTTGCTTTATTATAATTTTTTTACATTTATTAACATTCTAAAAAACACACAGAAATGCTGACTTATCAGTCCCCTGAGTAGCATCTCCATTTATTAGATGTTCCTGACTTATCTTTGATAATATTTCAGACACTATGGCATGTGGTAGTAGAAATAGCTATAGTCAATGAACCAATCCTAACACATCTCAAATCATTCATTCCCAGTAGTGACAAAGTCTCCTTGCTATTAAAAATAACAGCTAATATTTATTAAGAGTTTACTGTGTAACATTCCGTATTCCAAGCATTTTACATATATTAAGACATATAAACTACCAATCCAGCAAGTCAGCACTATGTACTATCCCTATTGAACATAAGAGGAAACTGACTACAAAAAGTTTACGTCGCTTGTCACAAGTAACATGGCTAGTATGCGATAGAACTGGGATTCAAATTCCAAGCAATCATCTCTAATAAACATTTAAAATTAGGTAAATGTCTTTGGTTAGATAATAACCATTTGGAGAACAAGCAAGTAACACAAATAAAAAGTACTATGGTCCCAGTATATAGAGGCCATCATCAGGATGGGTACTTGTTGAATTTTTTCTCTTTATTCATAAAAGTAACTTATAATAAGGATAAGAGAGTAGACCTAAACAGATAAAACTCACTGAAATTAAGTCATAATACATTTAAGTAAAGTGCCAATTAAACATCAGGAGTTAAAAGCAGGAGAGGCTCTTCTCTGCATTATACTATATTTACTATATGTAAAAATATATATACATATACATAGGGAGAAAGTGCATATGTACAAACTTTTTATCCAACAGTGAAGAAAGGAAATAACTGGATAGATTTTGATTTTACAATTTGCTTGAAAGTAGGAATGTTTGTACAAACACACATATATACACACACAACACACACACACTTCTGAACCTGTATAATAAAGTTGAGTAAAAACAATATTTTATGCTTATTCACAAAGATTAGAAAGCAATTTGAATACAAATACTAACGAAATAAGTTAGATTCTATATTTTGAACTCATAAGGACTGTTCATTTTATTTTGTTCTTTTCTATTGTTTTGATTTATTATAATATCTTATTGCATATAGTTCTGAAATATTAGGCTTTATTATAATAATGACTTTTGACTTAAGTATGTTTAGTTTTACAGATAAGTGAGTTTTAAAATGATCTCTTATTGAAAGGACTAGAATTAATAAAATCCAACGATATAAAAAATTATAATTAGAAAATATAATAATTCGTGTAAGTAAAATAAAGGTGCTTGTGTGGGTCTGAACCACCCTACCCCAAGTTTAAATTGCTGAAAAGTAGTTTGTAGTAGTTTAGAACACAAGCTTTGGAATCTCAATAGAAATCCCAACAAGTTCAGTTTTCTCATATATAAAATTGGAATCAGTTCATTGCAACAATATCATCTTAATACAGAAATTACCTTAGTAAAATACAATAGGTTGAAGAAGACCAGGAGAAAGATATGAACAGCACTAGGAGGATCAAAGAGAGAAACAGTAAATAGTGCCCAGCCTGAAAGTGAATCAGCAGTGGAGAAACAGGGTTTGAAGCCTATGAAGCCAGAATCTGGGCTGTGGACAAATCTTCCAATCTTTACTTTAAAATTGTAAGTGAGGGAACTGGTTCTCATCGATACTTAGTCAAAATGGAAATTCATCCTTGTCAGAAATATATTTGATAATTCAACATTATAAGGAACAAATAATAAATCTTAAAACACTCTGTATTTAATTTTTATGAGAAATGTATGAGACTGACTTCATCAAAATTCCTGTTTGTAAGGCACAAACCAACAGCAGCACTACAAACACATGATGATGACTATATGCACAGGTTTTATGCCTCTCAGTTATCAATAATAAAAATCAAATTCTGAGCAATGGTAGAAGAAAACCTGGGTTAACTTTCTATTCTCTCTACAAAAATAATATTGCAAAATCATTAAGAAGTGATTAAAGTATAAGAGCCAACAAATATATTAAAAACTTAGAAATATGTTTGATAAAGAAAATGTGGCACATATACACCATGAAATATAATGAAAAAGGATGAGTTCACGTCTTTTGCAGGGACATGGATGAAGCTGGAAACCATCATTCTCATCAAACTAAGAGGAACAGAAAACCAAACACTGCATATTCTCACTCATAAGTGGGAGTTGAACAATGAGAACACATGTGCACAGAAAGGGGGACATCACACCTTGGGGCCTGCCAGGGGGTGGGGGGCGAGGAGAGGTATAGCATTAGGAGAAATACCTAATGTAGGTGACAGGTTGATGGGCACAGCAAACCTCCATGGCATGTGTATACCTATGAAACAAACCTGCACATTGTGCACATGTATCCCAGAACTTAAAGTATAATAAAAAATAATAATAATAATAATAATAATAATAATAAAGAAATATGTTGGACAGTTACTTAAAAAGATTACCTTTCTTCTGGATTTTGTGATGTTAGTGATATCTGTTAGCTTTATCAGATTTGTAATTTTTACAATTTTTTCCTTAGGCTAAAGAAATATTTATGATTGTACCTAATTATATATATATATAAAATTCTATGCACTTTTCTAAAATGTAATCTACAAAATTATACAAGTTCCTGGTCCCATAAAACCTGACTCCATCCATGTTGATAGTATAACCCTCACTAGCAACATCTGTGAATGAGTTGTTTAAATATCTGCTATATCATACAAAGGTGAAATACATTTTAAATGATTTCTAAAAGTACTGACTTCTATAAAAATGCTGCATAACTCACATAGGCACCCACTAATTCCTACCAGAGTTCATTTCCTCATGATCCCTACCTTTCCCCTCGGCTGCCATTTGAGGAGAAACTGGGAAGAAAGCTTGGATACCATGCTGCTCAGAATGGTAGGCTCCTCTTGTATTGTGGGTGTGTTATTTACATTTGTGTGTTTGCATCTTCATTTGTCCTGCTTTTAAACAGAGCACTCCCTATAGAGTGCTCCAAGCCAACACAGTGAGGAACTACAAAAGGATTAAAAGACAAAAGAACGTCTTTGAGAAACTTGTTAAAGGGAACATATTCAAAATGGTATTTATTGGAAGATCATCATCTTGGGTTTGTAGAAATCATGGAAGGAAGTCATCCAAAATTTAAGTAGAGATCTTTGAGTTGTAGGGATGTGAGCATTTTTTTCTTCTTCTATGTTTAAAATACCATTTAGTATTTCTAAATACTACACAAAGTAAAAATGTGCTACATTTATGATAGAATATAAAGTTAGCAAACAAAGTGAGCTTTGTTTAGTAACCTGAAATGTTCTACATTATAAGAGCATTTTATCAGGTTCAGGTTGCTCATTATCCACCGGCATAACCTACAAGAAACTGGCAGGACATAACATAAATTAAAGATAAACCATTATATATTTATTGGTTAAAAACCATTAAACACATAACGGACAGTAATAGTACTTCAATTGACTTGCAGTATACAGGAATAAAATCTTGAGAGATTTGAAATATTCAGTGGTCTACGGTCTAGTATTAGTCAGGCAGAAAGAAATGTGTACTATCCCAAATTAGATATTACATGCTTCTTTGAACTAGTTAAAAACTTTTTTACTATACTTTAATTTCTGGGGTACATGTGCAGAATGTGCAGGTTTGTTACATAGGTATACATGTGCCATGGTGGTTTTCTGCATCCATCACCCTGTCATCTACATTAGGTATTTCTCCTAATGCTATCCCTCCTCTATGCCCCCACTCCCTGCTATCCTTCCCCTAGCCCCCCCACCCAGCAACAGGCCCTGGTTTGTATTGTTCCCTTCCCTGTGTCCAAGTGTTCTCACTGTTCAACACCCACTTATGAGTGAGAACATGTGGTGTTTGGTTTTCTTCTGTTCTTGTGTCAGTTTGCTGAGAATGATGGTTAAGTTTTTAGATGTTTTACTTTAAATAAAAGTGGTTGTTTCACTTTAAATGTAATGCAGTCATTCCTAGATAAGTCACTACAACAGAGAGACAACAAAAGATGCCTCTGTTATCAAGAAACATTGAGGACTTGCAGTGTGTTACAAACTTCGCCTGCTCTAACTGTAGCTTGTAGGTCCATCGTTACTACATTTTATCCTGAATTGTAAAAGTGAAACAGCTAACCAGTGGTAGGTCTAGGATAGAAAGATTCCACAGCATGGGTTGTTTACTACAGGATATTGTCTTCTTAGAATTATGAAAGACTAGTTCAAAACAAAACTACCAAGTTTTATCCTTAAAATGTATAGAATATTGTATACCCTTCTTTCATACTCTCTTGTTTTGTTGTTGTTGTTGTTGTTTATGAAGTAAACTCATTATCTCTGCTAGACAATTATAAGAAAGGCAGGTTGCTGTGACTCACCTTTGAGGGAAAGGAAGCAAAGTGAAAAAAGTATGAGAGATCAGGAGACAGAGAGGCCCTCGCATTGATTTACTGCTTCCTTTTCTTCAGCAGTAACTAGTCTATTCCAGAGTGACGTGGTAGCAGGATTTTAACTGAGTGTGTCTAGAGCTGGTAATATTTGGAGGTGGAGGTGATGGCCCAGGTGATAATGAAGAGAAACAAAACTGATGAATTCATATTTTACTGTTAAGAAGGAAGATGAAACTCTAGGACCGTATTTTAGATTATTACAGCATAGTACATGCATGACTGAACTAACAGATTTCAAACAGTAAGTTCATAGCAGCCAATCATCCCAGAGGCCTAAATTCTCCAAATTTTACGCAATTAGAGAATATGGCCATTTACACAACTAGAGAATAGGCGACAATGATATTAATTAAAACAAAAACAAGCAAAAACCATATGTCCATTCCATCCTTGCCTAAAAAGAGCAAGCAAAAATGCTTAGAGTTAGACACAGGAAATTGACAGAAGAATAGAAACAAATTATGGTGCAAATAGGTATCTAAAAGGTCTGGTATTCCAGTTAAGTGGTTAAATAAATGCAGATGGCAAGGTTTTAAGAATAAGGATGTTTTAAAACTTTCTTTGGGTCCAGTTTTCTTTTTAGATAACTTGAATGAATGGTGAAATGAATAATTCAATGAATAACTGAATGAATGATGAAAATGATAAACTCAAAAAAACACAATGACATAATTTTTCACACACCACTCCCAACCTGTCTATGACTCCCTGAAGCCCTCTCTATGGTCCTCAGGCTAAAAACTTGTAAAGTAAATAATAATCGTGATTATAAACAGGCATTTGTTGAATATCTCCAGATATCAGAAAGAGTTTCTACTGGTTTAAGTGCCACACCACTTTTAGTAAGAACAAGCCTGAACGTAACCAGGACCTAGAAAGAACACTTAAATATTCTTCTATTCACTGGTGACCACAAATGACCTTTTATCAAGCTCAGTTTATTTGTTCCCCATAGGGCAGCAATTGACAAAAACTGGCAAAACACAGGCAATACTAATGAAAAATGCTAATGAAAAAACAATTTTTTATACAAAAAGTCCTTTTGACTTCTGAAAAACATTTTACACACTGTAAACCATTAATTATAAAAACTACTATTAGATAAAGGTATCAGAAATGTTTGGGACCTGAATCAACTTTATTTTGATTAAGTTCTGTGTTAAGTGAAAGATTAGGACTCTGTTTATGAAAGAAGCCCAAAGTTAGGGAACAGACTGAAACCAGGGAGTGAAGTTTAGAGCAAATCAGTTAACTGCTTGCTCTGTGTAGTAATATTGGAAGATTGCTTTCCCAGTGTAGATCAATACCTGGTTATCAAGAACACTTTGGATAAGAATTAAAAATTTATTTGCTCAATATTTTAATTTTGAAATGGCCATAGGAATCCACACAATTAGAAAGAACAAGTCTTCTAAAAAGAAATCCTTAGCAATAAATGCAAATTATCAAAGCTTTTCACTGATTGAATTGGGTTCACCCAGATATTTCAGGATACTCTCTTAATACACATCACATCTGCAAAATACCTTCACAGCAGTACCTAGCTTAAATAACTAGGGACTGTCACTGAACCAAGTTCACACACACACACACACACACACACACACACACACACCCCATTACGGTGGGTTTACCAGTAAATTTCTTCACCAGTTTCCCATAACTCGGCATTTAGATTACATTCTTGTTGTTGTTACTGTAATTTGTGTTTATAGACTTATTTAACATTATACTTACAGAAGTTTCTGTGGGGCGTTTATAGATAAAGGTATCAGGGCCATCAGTTACAGTAAACTCCCTAAGCTGTTTACTTATGCTGTGTACCATTAAGAATAAAAGAAAATTTGTCCTTTTTCTGAATTGCTGTCACAGATGCTACGTGCTCTGAGGAAGCTTACGAACATCTAAGTTACTTTAATCTACTCTCACTTAAGTCATTTAAGTGGACAAAGGTGATGAGAACTAAGTAAATATGACAATAAGAAGTGGAAATGGCAGGGCCTTAGGTGCCCACCTGCAGACTGGAGTGCTCTGTGGGGCCAGGCTGTGCCCCGAGAACATCTGAGGTGTGTGGCTGGTGTCTGATACGCATCTCAGAACACAGAGTCTCATGTAAGTCATTTAATGGACAAAGGTGCTGAGAACTAAGTAAATATGACAAGAAGAAGTGGAAATGGCAGGGCCTTACTTAGGTGCCCACCTGCAGTGCTCTGTGGGGCCAGGCTGCGCCCCGAGCACATCTGAGGTGTGTGGTTGGTGTCTGATACGCATCTCAGAACACAGAGTCAAACAGAACAGAATCAAAATGCTGCCTCACCTTCAGCAACAATACATGCCGGTATTGCTTCTCCACAGAAATAAAAAGTGATAAATCTAAAATTACATATTTTGCTGGAACTAACAACTAATTTTTATTAAGGTTATCTGCCAATAATAGAACATAGATAAAATACATTTATTATCCTTTGCATTTTACAAGTTTAAGTTTTTCTTGATGTTTGGTAACTGGTTTTTACATTTTTGTGTTTGAGATATATTAAATATTTACTTTTGTTAAAAAAATTATCAAAATCAATGTACTTAGCATAGAATCATGATTAAAAAGAGCATGGAATTCAGAGTCAGACAGACTCATGTCTGAAAAGTTTTTCTACCTCTGGGCTCATTTTATTTAACTTCCCAAAGCCTCAGTTCCACCATCTATGAAAAAGTAATAATAACAAGACTGAGAAAATGTATAAGAAATCCAGTACCTTGTACATATAAAAATCTCAAAATGTAGCTATTATTACCAGCAGCTATCATTGTAATATAAATAAAATAACTATTATCTTAGGGTTACATAACCAGGAGAAGGTTTGCATACAGGTCAAGTATCCCTTATCTGAAATGCTTAAAACTATAAGTTTTCCAGATTTTTTATTTTTTTTTGAATTTTGGAATACTTGTATATATGTAATGAGATATCTTGGGAATGGGACCCAAATATGAACATATAATTCATTTACATTTCATATTTATCTTATACACATAGCCTGAAAGTAATTTTATATAATTTTTAAATAATTTTGTACATGAAACCAAGTTTTGACTGTGATCCATAACATAAATTCAGGTGCAAAATTGTCCACCCATAGTGTCATATCAGAGCTCAAAAAATTTCAGATTTTGGAGCACATCAGATTTTGAATTTTTGAATTAGGAATTCCCAACCTGCACTCCAAATTTAGAAGCAGAACACGAAAGCAAGAAGTTAGATCTTAAGAGTATCTCCCCTCCCCCATTTTTTTTTTTTACTGGTCATTAGCTGATTTTTAACCAAAGATTTGTTCATTCTAAATAATCACAAAATTATTATTCCGTTTATTGAAGCTGCTTAAGGTAGATTTTCTAGTTTCTCTTTCTCTTGAGAGTAATGAAACCAAGTAAGGAACAATAATTATGAACCACATAGCATATGAATGTATGTGTATTTTAACAGTTTGAAAATAACTTCAAAAGCCACTAGCATTCCAAAAATTGAAAGTTAGGGAGGGAACAAAAAAAGTAAAAGGGCTTCAGGAATGTCCAAGTTGTAGACACTCCACCTCTAATAAGAACATTTTTTAAAAACTAGCTTGCAACAATAATTAAGCAGTGTCCAAGTACAAAAGCCTTTTAAAAATTCCTTGAAAAAAATAAAATGTGTATTTTAAAAACTATATTTATAAAAGTTATAAATATGTTAACAATTGCCATCAAAAAAAACCATGCCTAGAATTAAAAGAAAAACTAAAATAGGTGTCACTTAGCTAAATTTGGGAATACTTTTAGCTACAATATGTCAAAAGAAGAAATGGCCACAAGAAATGCTAGATAAGCTCAAAAATACCCTTACTTATTTTATAAGAGCAAAGGAATATTCAAACACTGAAGATACCACTATAAAATGATGTGACTCATTTACAAATTAAAAGATATGAAAATGTTCACAACATTTGACTAAGAAGTTTCTTTTCAGGAATTCATCATAAGACTGGGTCAAAAGAATCATAAAGACACAGGCATTATGATAGATGGTTACCTCATTACTAACAATATCAGTAAACCAGAAAGAAGCTAAATGTCCAATAAAAGGGCAAATGTTAAATACATTTGGGATAGTCAATTAAATTTAACAAATATAAACTAAACACGTTTTACATGTCAGGCATAGAACTAGCTATAGGCATACAAAAACTAGTAACTTAATAGCTTTGCTCCCAATACAGTCTCATTCTACCATATCAACTTGATAAACTACGATAAACCCATTAAGAAGAATGTAAAACAAAATAGATACATCTTTAGGGTAAATGTTTTCTATTTCATGTATAAAAATATGAAATATGATCTGAATTATATAAAAAGTCAATATAGAGTGGAAAGAAATAGAATAGAATCATGAGAAGAATACTCTGTAGTTAATTAGTTAATTAAAGGGTGTTCACTAATCCATTATTACTGATCTTAATTTGACAGACTATTTCTCATGCCATCTGTCAAGTGTTAAACACTCTATTTAAACATTTTTTTCTTTAGTGGACTGTAAATATTCTCTTTAGTCAATTCCATCTGTTAGTGGCAGCATGTGCTATACAGCTCCAGAAATGCTAATATACTCAGACAATAAATATAAGCAAACAATAGAGATCTTGAAATTGACAAACCTACCCCTTCTAAAACAGAGGGCATGGCAGTAAACAGAGTCTTAAATGTACCCTTATGAACCAATGGTAAATTTCTGAACTGATACTTCTAACACCTTTATTAAAACAAATCTAATCTCTCAACTCAGTCCTTCCATTCAACAATACAATGAAATGTTTTCATATTCTCTGATCTTTGGCTAACTTAATAATTATTTCATTTACTTAGTGTAAGTGATGTTTGCTACGTTCACTCCAGTTTTCACTCGTAGTTTGATTATTAGTACTAATACACATTTAACAAAACTGATGGACTTTCCTGTTGTGCTTTAACTAGCAGCACAATGAATAACATTATCTGAGAAACAATCATTATTTTCTCTACTTCATCCTTTATTGCTCCTTTCATTGCTAGTTCAGTTATTCAACACAGATTTATCAAGCATCTACTATATCCTGGTTACTCTTCTGAGCATTAAGGATTCAGCAGTGAATAAGAAAAAATCCCTGGCTTCATAGAACTCACATTGCAGTTGAAGAGTTATAACTTGACAAACAGAAATATATTTCAGGTCATAATAACGGCTATAAAAAAATAAAGCAAATGAGCAGTTAAAGAGTGACTGGGTGAGGGCTTGCTGTGTTGCCTCTTCTCAGGAGGTAGGTAACATTTTAGAGAAGCCTGAATAGAGTAAGAGATTAATAAAGCCAACAATCTCACGAGACTGTCAACATCTCTAACAACATAAGAAACATTATAAATCTCTTGAAAAATGTAAATCAGAAGGATAATTTATACTTGCTTCCTTTATGTGCTATTTCTAAAACAATTCACAGTTATGAAGACTCATAGGCTAAAGGTACTTCAGTCCCAAGCACATCAAACAAACATGAGTGCATTTTATACCAGTGTGCAGTCACACACCACAAAATGACATTTCAGTCAACAATGGACTGCATATAATGAGGGTCCCATAGGATTATAACAGAGCTGAAAATTTCCTGTCACTTTGTGACGTCTTAATGATCCTGATCCCATGTATGCCGAGGCTAATGGGTATATTTGTGTTTTAGTTTTTAGTGAAATAGTTAAAATATTTTTTAAGTTTTAAAAATAGAAAATATAGAATAGAATATAAAAGGAAATATTTTTGTAGAGTTATACAATGTGTTTGGGTTATTATAAGAGTTAAAAAGTAAAAAAAAAAAAAATCTTAAGAGTTTATAGAGTAAAAAAGTGACACTAAACTAACATTATTATTGATGAAAGAAAACTTTAAAAATAAATGTAGTGTAGCCTAAGTGTACAGTGTTTATAAAGTCTACAGGAGTGTACAGTAATGTTTTAGGCCTTCACAGTAACACACCACTCACTTATCTGGGAATCACCCAGAGCAACTTCCTGTCCTGCAAGCTCCATTCACAATAAGTGTCCTATACAGGTGTACCATTTTTTATCTTTGATACAGTATTTTTACAGTATCTTGTCTATGTTTAGATATACCAATTTTACCATTGTGTTATAATTGCATACAGTATATAGTGTAGTAACATATTGTACAGGTTTGTGGCCTAGGATCAATAGACTACAATTCACAGCCTAGGTGTGTATTATGCTATGCCATCTACGTTTTTGTGTAAGTAGACTCTATGATGTTCACACAATGTGAAATCACCTAACAACACTAATATATCCTCAACATTAAGCGAGGTATGACTGTAATTGGTATGCAGCTCAGAAATGACCAAACTCTCAAAAAGCCAAACCACTTCCTAATTTTGTCAGGTTATTTATGCCTTGGCATTCATGCCAAGCAGAAGCATACATTGTAATCACTCGAAAAAAGATCCTATCTAGACCAAAGAAAGTAAGACAAAAGCCACAGTGAATAGCAAGGTTAATTATTCTAATAAAGCATCTTTCCACAGCTCCTCCAATTTGTAACCACATTAAACAAACACCCATTCTCCATGCACTGCTACTGCCCAAAAATAATGGTGACATTTTGGTGATTTTTTTTTTTTTTTACTATTTTTCAGCGTTTTGAAATCTTTTTTGGATACTAAAACCAGACAAACAAGAAAAATGAAACATTTGGTAACATATGTTTAAATAAAGATTTCCTCTTCCACATCTCCACATCTATTTCTTTTTTATTTTTTTACTTGTCCAGTTACAGGTGGCTAGCAGCAAAGAGATCTACCCTGCCATTAACCAAAAAGAAGCCTCACTGGAAAGGATCAAGAGCTCTGTGTTTCATCAATTTAACATCCTAGCATTAGCACCAGCCAAGCAGACACAGCCAGCCTGCCAAGACAAACAAATGGGTCTTGGCTAAAGGGAGGCCCATTTCTGGAGACAGCCCTCCAGTCTAAACTTCTTAAGGAGTCCATATAAACGTGCTTTTATTGAAAGGTGCTGCTCCATCTAAAAAGCACAGATTCAGTTCAAACACTACCACCTTTCACTGGTTATGTTGGCTTAAGGTGTGTGCAGCTCAATGACCGTGCAAAACCTGCGTCACAGCTACCTGCTGCTCACTTTTTAAATCCCCAAACCAAAACTTCTGGAGCCACACTGAACACTGGCTGTTTTATCAGAAGGAAAATAAGAGTGAAGAAGGATGCTGCACCACAGAACCTTTTCCTGCCTCCACCCCAATCCCATCCAAATAGAGAGTTGCAGTAGGCGAATAAATGGTTATAGGTCCTTCTGTTTCTCTAGCCTAGCCGATAGAAATTAAACTTAGTGTGGGAATGTCACTCCTTCATTACTTTCTGGAGTTTGTCAGTAACTGAACATGTAATTCTTAAAGATTGAGCTTCTTGGAGATGGAGTGTGGGTGGGACTAAATGCTGAAATTTATAAAAACTGAAAAGATTTTACAGAAAATTCTAAATTTTTAACTGTAAATATTTTTTAAATATCCACCAGCAAACATTTATTGAACATTTATTCTGTGCTGAATTCTGGGAGACGTGTGGGGCTATGAAAGAGAATATGGCACTCACCATCCTAGAGAAACTGGAAATCTAATTCAGTCAAATACTAATGGTAATAAGCCATTACCACTTCCTAATTTTGGTAATACTAACTAAGATACTAAAGACTAACATAATACTAAATAATGGTAATACTAACTAAGAATAAAAATTACACCAGCAAGTTTGCAAGATTTGGATAAGAATGTGCAAGAAGAGTCTCTACAAAGTCAAGGACCAGAATTCCATGAGCTAGTTTGGGAAAGTAGTCTCACAACTTAGTGTTCAAACTACATAACCTTCATCCTAGAAGTTTCGGGCATTTAGTTGTGTGTCACCAAAAGAGTACTCAAGCATTCACAATCACCAGGAGCCACACTCACAGGAGTGGCAACAACCTTTCATTCATCCTCTGAGCATTGGGCTTCTAAAATGTGCCAAGCACTCCATCTAGGTGCTGGAAATGTGATGGTAGCAAGAGAGAAATCTAAGCCCTTGCCCTTATGAAGTTGAGAATCCACTTCAGGAGAGAGAATATTAGTAAGTAAATAAATAAACATCACTGTTTAGTTAGTGGCAACTATGATACTAAAAATTAGCCTGGGTCCTGGGAAAATCTGAGGGAGGGTTCGATATTAGAGGAACCGTTTTAAGAAAGGGTAGTCTAGAATGGCTTTTCTGAAGAAGGAAAGCTTGAGCAAAAATCTGAAGGATCAAAAGGAGCCAACCATGTAGAAGGAGTGGCTGGCAAAGGAAGTAACAAGAGGAAGAAATGAGCTTAGCAAGTTCCAGGAAGAACAAAAAGGCCAATGTGGCTGGAACATAGTCAACTGGGGTGAAATGGCAAGGCCAGAGGTCCATCTTCACCAAGGTTTGCATCGTATACGGCCTTGCAGATGATAGTACAAAGTCTGGCTTTCATTCTGACAGTGATAGCAGGCAACTGGGGTGGAAGGGTTAAAAGTAGGAATGACATGATCTGATTTACTTGTTTTAATGTCCACTCTGACTGTACTCATTCATTCCAACATTTGCTCAGCATTAACTATATCCTACACACTGGGGATCCAGGAGTGAACTCAAAAGGGCAAAATCTCTACCTTCATGAAGTTTGGGTGCAGGACAGATGTTTTACAGGCAAATAATACAAAGCACACACGTAAGCTTAATGTTTCAATTTGATACGGTTTGACTGCATCCCCATCCAAATCTTACCTTGAATTCTAATAATCCCCATGTGTCAAGGATGGGGCCAGGTGGAGATAACTGAATTATCGGGGCAGGTTTCCCCCTTACTGTTCTCATGGTAGTGAATAAGTAAGTCTCATGAGATTTAACGATTTACACATGGGAGTTCTTCTGCGCAAGTTCTCTTGCCTGCCACCATGTAAGATGTTGACTTTGCTCCTCATTCACTTTCTGCCATGATTGTGAGGCTTGCCCAGACATGTGGAACTGTGAGTCAATTAAACCTCTTTCCTTTATAAATTACCCAGTCTCTGACATATCTTTATTAGCAGCATGAGAACTAATACACAACTGATAATTTTCTATCAATAAAGAGAATGAAAAGGTAGAATGTTGTAATGTAAGATGCTTTATCAGAAAGGTTGGCTGGGTCCCTCTGACACAGTGATGGAGATCTGAGGAGAAAGCATCTCAGGCAGGCGAGCAGTCAGTGCAAAGTTCCAGATAGAAAGCATTGTTCAGCTCGTGGCTGGCACTGTGGCCCACAGGAGGATGTAGAAAGAGAGGTCTGAGGGATAGCCTGTGTGAGAGTCACGTGCATCCTTGCAAGGGATGAGTTTGGATTGGGATGAGTAATGAGTTTGGATTGTATTCTTGAATAGCAAAGAAGACCACTGGATAGTTCTGAGCAGAGAAATGGCAATCTAACTACTGTTCAGAGAAAAGACACTAGGGCAAGAAGACTAGATGTGGAAAACACTGTTAGAGTACAAGACATGTGAGTAGCTTGGACTGGAGGGAATGGTTGAATTCTATACAGATTCTGAAGGCAAAAAAAAAAAAAACAACAGAATTTGCTAATGGAAAGAATGTGGGGGTGGGAAAGAATGAGAGACTTCAAGTAAGATTCTAATGGTTTTTTCTTGGATGTAATGCTATTTCTAGTTTCCCTCCCTCTCTCTGGCTGCATCTTCTCTATATCCCTGGTAGGCTCCATTTAATCTAATGTTATTTGCCCAAGTTCTCCAAGTTCTACCCTTGACCATCTTCTCTTCTCTTGTTCTCTTTTGATCGTTTTTTTCCATTTATACCCATTGCTTCCACTATACTATATGAGATGATACCCACAGTAATAGAATGGAAAAGGCTGTAATTTAGGGTCCAATAGAACTAGGTTCAATTCCAAGTTCTATCACTTTCAGCTATGTGGTCTTAGGTAAGATAATGACCCCTCTAAATCTGCTTCCTCATTGGTCAATCAGAGATGATAATAACTCAAGGGAATACCGAGATAATTAAATATGTCACATTTAAAACTTCCCTATATCCCTGGCACATTGTAAGTCCTCAAATATTATTTCAAAGTCGTATTTTATTTTATTTTAATCTCCATCTCTAGATTTAAAAAACTCTGTAAAAGTTTTCCCCTCTCCTCTATTTTCCATAGTCAGCCAAACCTGAAGCCTAAGAGTCACCTTTGAGTCACCTTTGGCTCCTCTAGCTTCTTCTACCTTCATTTCTAATTGCCAAGTCTACAGATTCAAAATTATATCTATCGATTTCATTCCTTCTGTTAATCCTACACTTAGGTATCCCCAAAATCTGCTGACCACTATCTCAAGTCTTACTCTACAGGCTTGTCTCAGCTGTACCTCTTTCCACAGCATCTACTGCAATATCTTCCAACTTATCTAAGTGTTATCTCAGTGATCCTCCTAAAATGCAAGAGTACAGAACTCCTAAGTGAAAAATCTGTGAATAGCTCCTTATAATCTAAACAAGATGCAAGCTTGTTAATATATATTCAAGAGACGTGATGTTGACCCCATATCTCCAACTTCCTCTCCTACACTATTTCATCTTTATTCCATATTCTTACAATTTAAAAGTCTACTGTCCTATTCCACCATGATTTGTCCCATGTTGTTTCTTCTGCCTAAAATATTCTCCTTCCTCTCACCACCCCAAACTCTCTATCTGCTTGTTCTTTAAGTCCAAGTCTTACCTCCTCTGAAGCATCTTCCCTGAATACATCCCAGACTAAGTTACCGTCCCTTTAAATAAATGATATCAGAGTTGCAAGTTTGCACCACCTTATTACTGCCCTCATGATACCACATTGTAATCACTTGCTTACTTGTATAGTGCTCCCTCAGATGGCCATCCTTGAAGACAGAACTACTCATTACTCATCTTTGTATCCTCAGCACCTATCATCCTATAGCAATGCTGTAATCCAATTATATAAAGCAGTCAACTAATGTTCAAAGAGGTTAAGCTATATTATATCATACGTATGTATCAGAGCAAAGAAGGTTATAAACTCTGGACCATTTTGCTCTAGCAGCCACACTTTCTAAAAATTAGAATCGTATAAAATGTATGATTTCACTAATTCTTCAGAGGTTTTCAATCTGAAAAAAAAATCTTTAAGTAGAGCTCAAGAACATTCTTCATTGTATATCTAAAAATAGTGAAATCAAAAAAATATTTTAGATACCTTCATTTACAAATTCTAACCAATAACAACAAAAAACACAATGTGTAATATATAGTGTAAGAATCTAGTTGGCAAAACTTCACAATTGCCATGGATATAATGCCAATGGAATTTCAAACTTCTTCACAGTAATCATGATTCAAAGTCTTAAGAAAAACAAAGTAGGACAATATCCCAAATGCCTTTTCAAATACAAATACTCTAATGGAAAATATTATGCAAACATCATACAATTATTTCACAGTTCACAGTTTTTTGTTCTTTTTAAAAAAAGGTATTTCATAATTTTATTAAAAATTACCTACATGGTAATTATATAAATAGGGAACTTGAGATATCAGTTATATTAGAAGACTCCCCATATCTAGCCATATTTAAATGACAAGTCTAGAATAAAAATGATTAACAAAAGCATTAACCAAAAACAAAAAGTTATCTAACATTTGCCTTCAAAACTTAAGTAATTTCTTAGATAAATCCATCAGTTATTTCAGACAACATTGCATCAAACACATCACAGCTAAGTTAAAGTAATAAAAGGTAAAGAGCATCACTATAATGAAGAATCTACATCAACTAATGGGCAAAACAGCCAGCTAGCATTACCAGAAGCTGCAATTTTTGTCTCTGATAAAACAGACTTTAAAACAACGAAGACCATAAGAAACAAAGAGGGACATTACATGGTGGTGAAAGGATCAATGCAACAAGAAGAGCTAACGATCCTAAATATATACGCACCCATTACAGGAGTGCCCAGATACATAGGGCAAGTTCTTAATGACTTACAAAGAGACTTAGACTCCCACACGATAATAGTGGGAGACTTTAACATTACACTGTCAATATTACAAAGATCAACGAGATGGAAAATTAACAAGGATATCCAGGACTTGAACTCAGACCTGAAACAACTAGACTTAACAAATATTTACAGCACTCTCCTCCCACAAATTCACAAAACATACATTTTTCTCAGTATCACATTATACCTATTTTAAAAGTGACCACATAATTGGAAGTAAATCACTCCCCAGCAATTGCATAGCATTTCAGAGGTTTAAATAAAATATTGGTTG